>CAJVGC010000511.1:0-58004 GCA_910822075.1 Senecio squalidus | reverse complement strand
AAGTGGGCGATAGAGTACTCCTGAAAATATCGCCATGGAAAGGGGTAATCCGTTTCGGGAAACGTGGTAAGTTAAGCCCGAGGTACACAGGCCCCTTCGAGGTAATTGAGCGTATCGGCCCAGTGGCGTATCGACTTCAACTTCCGCAAGCTCTTTCCAATGTCCACAACGTCTTCCATGTCTCGCACTTGAAAAAGTGCTTGTCGGACGAGACCATTGTCATCCCACTGGACGAGGTCCAGATCGACAACAAACTTAATTTCATCGAGGAACCGCTTGAGGTTGTAGACCGAGAGGTCAGACAACTCAAGCAAAGTCGTATTCCTATTGTCAAGGTTCGGTGGAATTCCCGACGAGGTCACGAATTCACATGGGAATGTGAAGACCAGATTCGTCAGAAGTATCCACACCTATTCAAAGATCTTTCCTCCGATGAGGCGAACTAAATTTCGGGACGAAATTCTTTTCAACCCGGGGAGAATGTGACAACCGTCCTAGTTCAGGTGAAAACCGCACTCTCTACCTTTAAACTTAACTTTGTATTAACCTTGTCGTTACTTGTCTCGTAAACTCGTGTACGTCGGAATCGAATCGGAATCACAAAATGAATCCTAATACCAAGAAAATACGTAGTGAACTTGTCTAAGTTCCTATCTAAAATAACCGGAAACTTTCAACTAACGAAACACTTAACAAAGAAAACTAAACAAAAACGAAAAAGTCAGAAAATCATCCAGTTGCGGAGCAACAGAATCAGTTGCGGCGCAACTCAGCGCAGGAATTCAAATTTTTGGTTGTTGCTAGTGCTTAGTGACTCATACCAAACCGACCATATAGACCAATACTTGTAAAAACAAGTGTCAAACACTCCTTGAATCCAGATTTTGTACATGGGTATTACCCCCTTTGTTCCTTTCATTTTCACAAACTCAAACACACACATAACCTCATACTCTCTCTCAATTCTCACATACAAACACATAACTCTTTCAAAAACAAACCTTCTAAAGGCATAATCTAAGTAATTCAAGGATATTTTCATACTTTCATCACCATCATTTCACCATTTAAAAGGTAAAAATCTTGTTCTTGAACTTATTTTTCATACTTACTTAAGATTATACATAAATCATCAAATCTATACATGTGTTATAAATAAAATGATGATAACATATCAAAAACTCCATTGCATGCAAGTTTTATTGGTAAAAAATGGAGTTTATAAGATGGAAAAATCTGGGATTTTCATTAAAATAAACAAAAGTTATGTTTTTCAACTTAAGATTTCGATTTATGACCCTAACCGAAGAAATCGACAGAATCTGTTGCATGCATGTAAAAATTACGAAATTTTGACCAAAGATATAAACTGTAAAATGTAGCTTACTGTCAAAAATTGGAAACCTAACTCCTATTTTTCGATTTATTATGATTTTTACAGTATTTAATCTGATTTAATCTTGAATTTCGAGAAAACATACCAAACGAATTTATTAGCTTAGAAAAATTGGATATAGTCTAGAACCTATCAAAATATGATTTTACAGATTTTACTGGAATTTTTGGAATTAATATACTATTATTTACTGTTTTTACGGTTAAAAACGCGTTAAATACGTAAACGACTCTAACTCCTTCAAAAACTGTCGGATTGAGACGAATCCAGTTCCTATGACTTCGTATTCCAGAATGTGATTTTTATGTTATTTTTATAAAATATTACAACAACAGAATCTGACAGTTTCATATTCGGTATAATTTAGGTTCACGCGATTCCGATTCCTATTCCGGTCACTCCACGCACACTCCTAGTAACATTCTCTCACTCTAGCGTAAGTCTTTGTGGTTCATTAGATTCATTTCACATATTTGAATTCAGTTTGTAAAGCGGGAAAGTGATTTGTTATTTTGGACATTCTTTATTTAGCGCGGAAGCTCTGCCGGATTTTCGTTAGAACCGACTCACCTCTATCCGAGCTATCTTTTCACCGCCTCATTTCACGTGAGTTACAACCCCACTCATTTACTGTTTTCAAATAACTTTTGGGGGAAACAAGAGATCTAAACGAACTTGGAACTGTTATGAACTTTTATTACTATTGAACTCTTATTGAACATTTTTTTGACAAACTTATGCTTATTTAGTTTTATCACTGGAACTTGTATGCGAAAACAGTTTTATGGCCGTTTGGCCTTTAATAAACTAAATGGTTTGCCACCCTTATTCGGCTTAATGGCTTGCCCCTTTTAATTGGCTTGCTAGTTCAAATCTCTTATACATTTATAACTTTTGCCACACTCGGCACCGTATTTAACTCATTTAAATGCCATTCTCGGCACTCACATGTACTTTGATTGATCGTATAACTACCATGACTCTTGAGGAATATAGCTACTCTAAGTGACTACTACTAGTTTAAAAATAAATTCAGTGCCTAATTTTCACCACACACTATTAGCTTTGTTAAGCCGTTTAGTAATTATGGGTATCGATACTTAGGAAATAACCGTTCCTTACTTAAGTGGCAACTTATGTACATATTACTCGATCAGAAATGACTCCCCGTAGTAGTCGGGGTAAGAGGCATCACGGTTGGTTAATCGGTTTAGTGTGAACACTTAAGTTATTATGCCAAGTAGTCGTTATACATGTAATCAATCATAGTTTACTTATCATGCGCGTATAGAGTTATACGACTTCCGCATCTATCTCTAAATCAACTGTTTTGGTTCGAACTATTCTTTAAGTCTTAATCTACTTTTAGAAACTACTAAGTATAGCCATACTTAGCTCAAAACCTTTTTAGTCGAGGACTAGAAAACTGTAACTCACTCACTACTTTATTGTAGTTGACACTTTATCTCTTGTTTCAGGAAATCAAGTGTAAGTCACGGAATGCAATACTTGGATGGGTCATGGAAAGTCATGTGAAGTTATGAATCGGGAGAAGACCTGTTTTGGACATGTTTATTTGGGAATTTTATCAAACAATTTATTATGTTATGTCGTGATGTACTTTTCAATACTTGGTTATCTTTAAATTGTAAACTCTTATTTATCGTTAAATGACTTGAAACCGTATGTTTTTATTATAACTCGTGTAATGATATCTTTGCTCTTCACACTTCCGTGTTTCCGCTTTAGCGGGGTGTGACAACTAGATTTCACACATCAGCAAGTTTAAGTGCACACATCAGTTTCGTAAGAAAAAGTATCGTCCACAAAAGGTTTGATCTCATGTTTCCCCCAAAAAGAGTACTTAAAAAGTAAAAGTAAGGAGGGGTGTAACTCACGGGTTGCGAAGATAAGATCTTGGAAAAATGGTCGGAAATGAGAGCCGGGAATCACCGAACGCCTAAGGATACAAAGATTTGTTCAAGTGTTATTATTATATCAAGTTATTATACCTAATATATAATAGATGAAATTTGTGTTCTATAATGTAATATAAGTAAATTTTAGTCAAACTTTAAGTGTCAAGGTCCATTTTGTCCAATATAGTCCGAAACGGTTGTCGTTTTGTTTTAGTCAAAAAGTCCAAAGTTGATGTTATTGTTGTTATGTTGAATATGTTTTGTTTGCCAAAGTGTTTTATATTTCCTAACAAAATTTGGGCAGCGCTTCCGCGCCCAAATTCTATGTCCAAAAATATCAACCACTTTCCCGCTTACAATACACATATACACACATAACATTTTCAAACATGTTCATTTTAGCCAACTAAGTCCAATACAAGTCACCAATATGTTCAATTTTACAAAACTCAGTCCCAAATGTCATGTCTCAAAAGTCAGAATGCGTAACCAAGTTTTAAACGGCCAAAACGACGATTTTCGGGAAGGACAGCAGGCCGGTGCTAAGCACCTGGGCATAGGTGCTGCGCACCTGCCCTGCTGTTCTTCCCCTTTTTGAGTTTTTCTTGCAAAATCATTTATGTAAGTGATAGATCTTGACATGCAATCGGTATAAACCTTATTAATCATCATTATATCAGTTTATAAGTAACTTTTAACCATAAAGTTGAAGATCTAAGCATCATTAATTAAAAACCCGTTTTTGTATAAAAATGGTTATAAAAGTTCATCAAAACTTGTTTTTATAGCTTAGATCATACATGCAATTGATTGTAATAGTAATATGAGTAAAAAGGAAGATTTCTACCGGATAAAAATGCTTAGATGATGCCTTAGGAGTGTTTTGAGCTCCAAAAATGGTGAAATAAGTTTTTAGCCGAAATCCTTTGCTTCCTATGGCTTCCTCTTGATGTTTGAGTCATTTTTAGTGGTGTGAGATGTGATTTTTGTGGCTGTAAATCTCTGAAAATGTGATGTTCTTGAGGTGAGTTTGAGAGAAAATGGAGAGAAAATAGTTGGTGTGTGTGTGTTTTATGTTACAACCGTCTTAGTTCAGGTGAAAACCGCATTCTCTACCTTTAAACTTAACTTTGTATTAACCTTGTCGTTACTTGTCTCGTAAACTCGTGTACGTCGGAATCGAAATCGGAATCACAAAATGAATCCAAATACCAAGAAAAATACTTGGTGAACTTGTCTAAGTTCCTATCTAAAATAACCGGAAACTTTCAACTAACGAAACGCTTAACAAAGAAAACTAAACGAAAACGAAACAGTCTGAAAATCAGCCTCTTGCGGCGCAAGAGGAATGACTGCGGCGCAAGACAGCCCAGAATTTTGAAAATTTTGTTGTTGCTAGTGCTTGGTGACTCACCCACAACCGACCCTTATGGCCAACATCTGTAAAAACAGGTGTCAAACACCCCTTGAATCCAGAAATGTCATCTTGATATTACCTCCCATGTCCACATTCATTTCTCACAAATCAAAACACACACTTACACACATATGCTCTCAACTCTCACATACAAACACTCAACTCTTTCAAGAACAACCCCATCTATGGCATAATCTAACTAATTCAAGGGCATTTTCATACATTCATCACCATCATTTCATCATTTCAAAGGTAAAAATCTTGTTCTTGAACTTATTTTTCATATTTACTCAAGATTATACATAAATCATCAAATCTATATATGTTTTATAACTAAAATGATGAAAGCATATCAAAAACTCCATTGCATGCAATTTTTATTGGTAAAAATAGAAGTTTATAAAATGGAAAATCTGGAATTTTCATTAAAATAAACTAAAGTTATGTTTTTCAACTTAAGATTTTGATTTATGACTCGAACCGAAGAAATCGACAGAATCTGTTTCATGCATGTAAAAATTACGAAATTTTTACCAACGATGTAAACTGTAAAATGTAGCTTACTGTCAAAAATTGGGAACCTAACTCCTATTTTTCGATTTATTATGAATTTTACAGTATTTAATCAGATTTAATCTTGAATTTCGAGAAAACATACCAAACGAATTAATCAGCTTACAAAAATTTGACATAGTCTAGAATCTATCAAAATATGATTTTACAGATTTTACTGGAAGTTTTTGGAATTAATCAACTATTATTTACTGTTTTTACGGTTAAAACGCGTTAAATACGTAAACGACTCTAACTTCTTCAAAAACTGTCGGATTGAGACGAATCCAGTTCCTATGACTTCGTATTACAGAATGTGATTGTTATGTTATTTTTATAAAATATTAGAACAACAGAATCTGACAGTTTCATATTCGGTATAATTTAGGTTCACGCGATTCCGATTCCTATTCCGGTCACTCCACGCACACTCCTAGTACTATTCTCTCGCTTTAGCGTAAGTCCTTGTGATTCATTAAATTCATTTCACATATTCGAGTTCAGTTTGTGAAGCGGGAAAATGATTTGTTATTTTGGGCATTCTTTATTTAGCGCGGAAGCTCTGCCGGATTTTAGCCAGAACCGACCCACCTCCGTCCGAGCTATCTTTTCACCGCCTCATTCTCACGTGAGTTACAACCCCACTTATTTACTGTTTTTCAAATAACTTTTGGGGGAAACAAGAGGTCTAAATGAACTTTGGAACTGTTATGAACTTTTGTACAAATATGAACTCTATTGAACGTTTTTGTGAAACTTATACTTATTTAGTTTTATGGCTGTTTGGCCTATGATAAACTTATGGTTTGCCACCCTTTATTCGGCTTAATGGTTCGACACCTTTACTCGGCTTTTTGGTTCAAAACTATGTTAAACTTATTTAACGCCACTATCGGCACTCGTATGTACTTTGATTGATCGTATAACTAACGTGACTCTTGAGGAATATAACTAGCCATAAGTGACTACTATCAGATATAAAATGAAACATTAGTGCCCTTCTCGCAACACACTATTAGCTTTGTTAAGCCGTTTAGTAATTATGGGTATCGATACTTAGGATATAACCGTTCCTTGCTTAGGCGGCAGCTTAAGTACATATTACTCGATCAGTTATGACTCCCCGTAGATAGTCGGGGTAAGGGGCCTCACGGTTGGTAATTCGGTTTAGTGTGAACACTTAAGTTATATTATGCCAAGTAGTCGTTATACATGATTTCAATCAATAGTTTACTTATCTTGCGCGTATAAGGTTATACGACTTCCGCAACTATCCTTTAATCAACTGTTTTAGTTCGAACTATTCTTTAAGTATTGTTCCACTTTTAGAAACTTCTAAGTATAGTCATACTTAACTCAAACTCTTTTTAGTCGAGGACTAGAAAACTGTAACTCACTCACTACTTTATTGTAGTTGACACTTTATCTCTTGTTTTCAGGAAATCAAATGTAAGATACGAAGTGCATTATGTGGATGGGTCTGGAACGTCACGTGAAGTCAAGAATCGGGAGAAGACCTATTTTGAATATATTTTGGGAATTTTATCAAACAATTTACTATGTTATTACGTTATGTATTTTTCAATGCTTGGTTATCTTTAAACTGTAAACTCTTGTTTTATTCGTAATGACTTGAAACCGTATGTTTTTATTTATAACTCGTGTGATGATATCTTGGCTCTTCACATTCCGTGTTTCCGCTTTAGCGGGGTGTGACAGTCTTGGTATCAGAGCACTGGTTATAGCGAAAACGGTTTTAAGAATTTTTCAAAATTTTTGAAACCAAACTATAACCAAGGCTTTTTCAGAAATATCATTTCACGAGCTTTCGAACTTTAGTAGATTAATTCCGCAATCGCATGGCTTGCTTTTAACTAGGCGTAACTTGATCAACTATGCCTAGTTCAAAATGAATTTTGCGAGAACGGAAAGTAATTGCTATTGTTAAACGGTTTTCGAGTCGAAAAATTCCCGGTCTTATCCATTCCCGATTCTCACGTGACTGACCCATACATGCATTTTCGTTTACATCTTTCCTTATTTTCCTGTACTCACGTAACCTCTTATTCGCAGATCCGACATGTCTCAGTCGTCCCGTTCACGATCTCAGTCACGATCCCTCTCGCGAGCCGTTTCCCCATCGAACGAGACTTCCGAGGGCCACACGGCGTCCGATAGTCAGCGTCATCAGACGACTGACCCGACAGAGGATACGCCAATGACGATCAGTAGCAGTCACGGATCCAGCCCGAGATCTGTGCTTCCACCCCCTCCACCAGCGCCTGTCACCGAACCACCGCAGCCCCAAGGACTTCGCGCTAGGTTGACCGCGCGCCAGCAGCCGAGCCCGTTTCGAACCGCACCTCCTCAGTCATTTGTGGAACCCTACAACCCCGCCCTGCGCACTCCAGTAATGGAAAGCTATGCGTGGGAACGTCAGTTCCTTGAGGAGCAGCGACGTGCTCAGGAGGCCGGAATCTCCCGACCTATGATGCCACCTACTCTCCAGCCACCCCCACCGGCCGCATTCCTGCACCTGCACCGCGAGGTTCGGGCACTCGCTGAGGAGAACCAGCAACAGGGACTCCTCATCAGCGAAGTCACTGATGCTGCGCACCACTTGTCTGAGCAGGCGATGTGAATCATCGCATCGACTCGAGCCACGGCACGTACTGTGCAGCAACTCGTAGGGGTGTGTCTGGTAATGGGAACTTTGATCGCGGTCCTGATGGCCAAGATGTTCCTAGAGAAGCGTCATTAGTCATATTCTTCCTTTTGTATTGTACTATAGGCCGAGTTGAAATTTTCAATGTACACAACTTCGAGCCATTTCCATTTATTTCCTTATTGTATTGTACTGTACTCCTTTTCTATTATGAACCTTGTACCCAACTTAATTATTATTAATGAATGAAGCTCTATCCTTTTATCTATTATTGTTACTGTCGTGTGAATCTTGATCTACGGTTGATTTGTTACTCTTGCGTATGAATCTTGTCATGTGAATCTCTTGAATCTTTGTCGTGCGTGTACTATTTGTTCCGTTATTTTACTCTTGCGTGATTGTTATCCTTGTTCATTGGATTATATACTTATCGTATCCTATTCGTGCGTCTAAACTAGTTTCTTTTCTCCGTTGTAGAATTATGCCTCTCGGCAGAAGCGACGCTAACCGAATAGCCGAACAGGTCGCTGCTCAGCTGAACGCAGCGATGCCCGACTTGATTGCCCGGGTAATCGCCGGGATCAACGACTGTCACACCCCGCTAAAGCGGAAACACGAGATGTGAAGAGCAAATATATCATTACACGAGATATAATAAATACAAACGGTTTTTAAGTCATTGAAGTCAGAAAACGTTTACAAAGTTCAAAGATAACCAAGTATTTAACAATACAGTACAACCACGATAGCTTATGTAAAAACTTCAAAAGACAATTCCCAGAGTAAATAAATAAGGTCTTCCCGATTCTTAATCACGTGACCTTCCTGACCCATCACAAGAGGTATGCACTTAACGTCCTTACATTGCGTTTCCTGAAACAAGAGATCAAATGTCAACTACAATAAAGTAGTGAGTGAGTTACAGTTTTCTAGTCCTCGATTGAAAAGGTTTAGGTTAAGTATATCAATACTTAAAAGTTTCTAAAAGTAGGACAATACTTAAAGGATAGTTTCGATCCAAAAAGTTACTCCAAAGATAGTTCGATCCGTAAAATTTGTTTAAGGAGAGTTGCGGAGATCGTATATCCATATACGCGCAAGAGAAAGAAACTATTGATTGAAATCGTGTATAACGACTACTTGGCATAATATAACCTAAGTGTTCACGAATAGATGAACCGTCGAGTAACGGGTATTTGAGGTAACGCTCTATACCAATCGAGAAAAAATTAAGTACTTGAGCTAACACCCAAGATTTCGAGTGAGAAAACACTTGAACTAACATCCAAGACCAATCGATGAATAAACACTTGAACTAACATCCAAGATCAATCGATTGATGAGCACTTGAGCTAACACCCAAGTTGAAACGATTAAGATCTTAATACAGAATTTGGCTAACGCTAAAGTGTACCTAGGCTAACACCTAAGTAAGGATCCGAGTGATATGTACTTAGGTCAACACCTAAGTGAGAAATGATGGTTTCCTAAGTATTGATACTCATACTAAGCGGCTTAAACAAGCTAGAAGTATGTAAAGGAACCGAGCACTATTAGTCGAG
The DNA here is from genome assembly GCA_910822075.1 of Senecio squalidus. Classification (NCBI taxonomy): domain Eukaryota; kingdom Viridiplantae; phylum Streptophyta; class Magnoliopsida; order Asterales; family Asteraceae; genus Senecio; species Senecio squalidus. The sequence goes on along the minus strand of CAJVGC010000511.1, from coordinate 48,493 downwards.
AGGCACTTACGAATCGCGTTATATTCTCATCAAGAGTCACGTTAGTTATACGATCAATCAAGATTCATACGGGTGCCGAGAGTGGCATAAAGTAAGTTTATCACAGATTTGAACCAATAAGCCGATTAAATGTAGCTAACCATTAACCGAAAAAGGGTGGCAAACTATTTAGTTTATTATATGCCAAACGGGCAATTAAAACTGTTTTCGCATGTAAGTTCCACAAAACGTTCAATAAGAGTTGAATAGTAATAAAACGTTGCAAGAATTCATAATGGTTCCAAAGTTCATTTAGATCTCATGTTTCCCCCAAAAGTTATGTAAAACAATAAGTAAAAGTGGGGTTGTAACTCACTGGTTGCGAAGAAAGTGAGCTCGGAATCGGTCGGAAAGTGGAGCCGGGAATCACGGGATGCCTAGGAATACCAAGATTGTCCAAAAGTTATTATCTCATTATGTTACTTATAATAGATTAGGTAACTTTCGTTTAAAATTAAGTGTTAAGGTTAACATTGTTCCAAAATTGGTCCGAAGCGGTTAACGTTTTGTTTTAGTCAAAAGTCCAAAGTTGATGTTATTTGTTTATATGTTAGATATATATTTTGGTTGCTGAAGTGATGTGAGTTTTCTAACGAAATTTGGGCAGCGCTTCCGCGCTATAGTTTCTAAATCCAAAATTTCAACACTTTCCCGCTTACAATTTTTATAACACTAATTATATTAATCCATCAAGTTAAATCTAAATGTAATGTGTCAAATAAGTCATCCCAAACACAAGTATTTGCTTATTACAGTAGCTTTTATTTAGATTCAAGATAACAAGTTCAAAGCGGCGGTTTTTATTGAGTTAACAACGATTTTTGGGGCTGCCAGCAGCTCGGTGCTTAGCACCTGTTTACCAGGTGCTTAGCACCTGCTCGGTGCTTAGCACCTTGCTGGACTCTCCAAAAATTGTTTTTGGTGGTTAAATCGGTTATCTTGATGGTAGATTTGGACATGCAATTGTTATAAACCTTATTAATCATCATTTTCTCAGTTTATATATAACTTTTATCCATAAAAACAAAGATCAAAGCACCATTTATTAAAATCCCGTTTTTGTATAAAAATGGTTATAAAACTTCATCAAAACTTGTTTTGATTAGGAGTGGCAATATGGACCCAAATATTTTAAAATGGGTCCAATGGGTAATTTTTATAACTAAATGGGTCCATTTTGGGTCATACAAAAACTCACATAAGGGTCCAATGGGTCAATTTAAAATTATTGTGAAAGTATTAAGGGTTGAACGGGTCATACACACAGGGTCGAACGGGTCAAAATCATCTTCATCCCTCAGTAATCATCTTCATCTCTCTGGTTCTGGACTCGATCTTTTTTCAAAATCATCTTCATCCCTTCTCAATTTTGCATCACAGGTACTCAATTTATGGTTTTTTTTGTTGGATTTTTGGTTTTATTTTTATGATGATTTTAGGTTTTATTTTTATTTTTAAGATGCATTGAGGGTAATTTGGTGTTTATTTTGCTTTTAGTTAATGCATACAACGTGTTTGATGAAATGCCTAGGTAATTCAAGTGACCTTTTAAGAATGTGATGCCATGATCCGTAACTTTGCTGCAGGAAATTTGTAATTCTTTCAAGTTTGTTAGGTCTGAAACATAAGAAAGAATAACTGATTAGCATAATACACGATATTTGAAACTTTTTAAGTTCATTACAAGGAGTACTGAAATTTCTTTTATCTAAAATGCATATTAGAACGATTACCAGAGATAGGCTTCATATCGGCATCAGTAATGCAATTGCAACAGTTTACGTTAAGTGCCTCAAGCTTATGAACTTTGTAGCTACTTTAACATATCACAGCCATATTTAAGACTTCAACAGATAGTTAAAGTACAGACAAACCTTAGCGAGTCATTTGTAATTTGAGCGTTAAGAACGCTTACATAAACATTATTCGCTTAATATCCTGTTTTTCAAACTTTGCCTTATTTACACAAACACATGGGGTTACATGCCCTGAGTAAAGCGGCAAATATTGGCTCCCAGGGGGGCCGTGTACATTAGATTACTGATCATAAGAAAACTGAAAATCGGGCATATAACAATACATCACGTCCTAAAGACATCTGTTAATCCAAAAATGTCTTCAAATGGTACCAGCCACCGCAACATTTCACCTAGCAACAACAGAAACAACCTGTTCTAGACTAGCACCTAAAATTGAAATATCATTTCGTACTTAATTTGGATCATTTACATTAACCAGTCAACTACAAAATTAAGCATGTCGATTTCAAAGAAAGTGATATTAACTTTAATATAAAAACAAGAATTCAGTAACGAACATAATTATCTACCTCTTTAAACTTCTTCTAGGCGGGTACCCAACATGCACTAGCGTACAATATCCGGCCCTTCCACCCCTGAAATACCCATTTCCCATTGTCATCAAACACAAAATCTTTATGATAACAGTCTCTTTTACATCTTAATCTTGAAACAAGCTCCTGATTCAACGGTTTAAGCTTGAACCCAGCTCGTAATGTTCGAACCTGCCATTGCTTGTAGGATTCTGGCCTCTCGACTCGTTGAGCACCTTCACAGGCTATCACATTCATAGCTTCACGCCCATAAAACTCTTTCTCAAAATTCAACCTCTGTTCATTATTACGCTCTAAAGTAGCATCGAACATGTCAAACAAAGTAGATTAACTTTGTAGGTTAAGCTGAGATCCTTTGATTTCAAATTGGTATTGCTTATGTCAAGTTGATTAAGTTGATTAAATGTTTTGCTAACGTTCTTGTCCATCGACAATAGGATATGGAAGAAGAAGAAGATGTTAGTTCATCAACAACAAGTAAAGAACGCTCTTTTGTTTGGGATTATTTTGTAAAAGAACCAGTCGGGGAGGATGGGATTAAAAAGGCCAGTTGTACATCATGTGGGAGGTTGTATGTCATTAGTGGAAATTCGGGAACATCTAATATGATACGGCATATCCCCAAGTGTTTTACGGACGAGTCTGCTCTAGCCCGAAAGCGTATTAAGTTAGACCAAGCAATGTATAGGGAAAAAATGGCGATTGCAATAATCAAACATAACTACCCTTTTTGTTTTGCTGAACACGAGGCTACAAGAGAATTACATAATTTCTTACATTCAGACGCAAAACATATAACAAGAAACACCGCAAAGTCAGATGTCCTAAGAATTTTTGAGAGAGAGAAGGCGATTTTGAAGAAAGAGTTAGAGAAAGTTACAAGTAGAGTATGTTTGACATCAGATTTGTGGACCTCTATTACCACTGATGGATATATGTCACTGACAGCTCATTATGTTGATGAAAGGTTCCATTTGAAAAAAAAAGTGTTGAACTTTCGGGTTATTCCCCCTCCACATAGTGGTCCTATTTTGGCGGAGCACATGATAAATTTTTTAACAGATTGGGGCATCGAGAAAAAAGTGTTTACCATCACTTTAGATAATGCGACATATAATAATGGGTTTGTAGATTCTTTGAAAGATCATTTGCGTTTAAATAACTCGTTAATTTGTAATGGGGAGTTTACTCACGTGCGTTGTGGAGCACATGTGTTAAATTTGATCGTTCAAGCAGGAATGAAAGCAATTGAAGGATCTATTGGAAAAGTCAGAGAATCCGTGAAATATGTTAGAGGAAGTTCATCAAGAAAGCACAAGTTTGCTGAATGTATTGCACAACTTGGAGAACAATGTGGTAAACATGTGCGTCAAGACATCGTTACAAGATGGAACTCAACTTATTTGATGCTTGAGTGTGCCTTGAAGTATCGTCGTGTTTTTACTCGGTTGCAATTAGTGGACACTAAGTTTAAAACTTGTCCAACACACGAGGAATGGGTAAGGATAGAAGTAATCACAGAGTTTTTGGAACCATTTTACGAGATGACAACACTGTTTTCTGGAACCTCATATCCGACATCTGATTTGTACTTTCACAACGTATCCAAAATCCAGTTGCTTATTCAGGATAATATGTTGAATCCCGACCCTATTATAAGAAGCATGGCAGAAGATATGAAAATAAAGTTTGATAAGTATTGGGAGACTTATAGCACGGTTTTGTCTTTTGCTGTTATTTTAGATCCAAGATACAAGTTAAAGATCATTGAGTTTTGGTTTGAAAAACTTGGCATGAATGAAGTGGTTCTTGCAAAGAAAGTAGGTGACGTTAGTGAAGGTCTACAAAGGTTATTCAAGGAGTATGAGACTAGTATCGATGTAGTGCATGATTCCATAGAAACTTCAAATGTTCGAGGTAGGGATCGACTAGATGATTTAAAAGGGTTTGAGTCATTTAAAAGTAAATTTAAGAAACCCGAGAAAAAATTATCGCAACTTGATCAATACTTACAGGAACCTGAACTTGATAGATACCAAAAAATCGATATTTTGCAATTTTGGAAAGAAAATCAGGGGAGATACCCAGATTTAGCTCGTATGGCCTGTGATATTTTGAGTATACCAGTTACTACAGTTGCTTCAGAGTCGTCTTTTAGCATTGGAGGTAGGATTATAAATAAATATCGGAGTTCATTATTGCCAACAAATGCGGAGGCTTTGTTATGTAGTCGTGATTGGTTGTTCGGTCTAAAAGGTAAGTTATTTCATCTCTTTATCTATGTGTAGCGTTCTTTATATTTGTTTTCAATATTCAATTTCTTTTTTTGTGTAGATGACGACGAAATGGACGAAGACGAATTGATAGAGGATGTAGAATCGTTGATTCCAGTTTTCGGGAATAGTAACTTTTAAGGGAATAAAGGTATTAACTTTTAAGAATGACAGACAATCACTTTTATTTTTGTAACCTGAATTCTTTTCACTTGTTTGGATGGATTTAGGCGTGTTCCGGGGCCTTTCAAGCTTTTCTGGCAATGCATGCAGTCCAAACCCGGGTATGTGTTCTTGCCTACCATCGTATACTTATACTCTTTGGTTCTTGTAAAAGTGTGAAATGCACTTCATTTAATTCCGAGTTATGGATCAGAACAAGATTCTTATTCAAACTTTCAATAGATTCTAATGGCTATAATTTCAAACAATGAGGTGGCTGTTACAATAATAAGTGGTAATCGCAGGCGTTTTTCCTGACATATATTCTTGCTTTTTGACTAGTACGCTTGGATCATCACCCTTTTTCCCTTTTTTTATCGTATTTAACAAGAAAGAAACACTTTCTTTTGTTTATTTATCGACCTCAGGTATCAATTTAAATTGCACAGATAACTTGATGATATATAGAGTATCATAACAGTCACATTGACTTCACTTAGTAGCTTCCCATTAGCAAATCAATCTTTCACAGCTTCGCATACATCATCCCCGAACATTCTGATTTGAAGAGTTTAAATGAGTAACTATCAGAACCACAAGCCCTGTTATCCCCATTAATATCAAATTAGGAAAGAACAAAATAAGATATTTGACCGTTAATAAGCTCAAAAATGCAATATTGCAATGTATAATCTGATTAGTTTTGACATTAATGCATTTTTCTTATTTGATATTTTCTCCCCTGTTGCACATTTGCACTTGTAAAAACGCAATTTCTCATTTGTACATCACTAACATTACTAGCTGCCTCATTGGGCTTATCCTCCCCTTGTTTGCCTATTTCTACCCGTACTTGCACGATTATTCTTCACCCTTTACATTCCTATTTTGCTTCTTATTAATAACTGTTTGATACTCAGCATGGTCTAACTACAGTTGCGCACTTTTTGGATCACCAGCAAAGCAAGTAACAACAGATTCTTCTTTTGGCTTAGACGTACACCTATGATCATCAAGCACAGTCACTTGTTTGTTATCGTTCAGTTGAAGCAATTATCGTATCTCGGCGGATTTTGGGTCGGTTATGGATGTTTTGAAGAAGTACTTATTGAGCAAATATTCAAAGGATTAAACTTTGTTATATCTTGTGTAATGTAGGTTCTGTTATTAAACTTTTTATGATTCTGTTTGGTGGGATCTGCTTTTGATTTGTTTTCTGTTTGACTTCACTTTATGCAATATTCTCGGTGGACTTTTCTTCTTTTGATATTGTCATATCCGATTGCTGTTTTGATTAGGAATATGTTTTCACTGAAACTAAGGATTGAGTACATTAATTGTGGTTCTTTGAGCGATAAATCCGTTCTAAGTATGCAAGTAAATGAATATACACTCGTTATATAATAAAAATTGCTTCACACGAATCCAATAATAGGGAAGAAAAAGCAGTTTCATTTATTTAAAAGAAAAAAAAAGGGTCAACCCGACCCGACCCTACATGACCCGTTTGACCCGTGACCCTTTTGACCCTTTTCACATTATGACCCTTTTTGACCCTAACCCGTTTTGACCCTAACCCGTTTTGACCCATTATTCAACCCGACCCGACCCGTCCATCTTGCCACTCCTAGTTTTGATCATACATACAATGAGTTAGATTGATAATATAAGTAAAAAGGAAGATTTCTACCGGATGAAAATGCTTGGATGATGTTTTGGAAGGATTTAGAGCTCCAAAAGTGGTAGAAAACGTTTTGAAATCGAAAACCTTTGATTCCTTTTCTTCCTCTTGATGTTAAAACGTTTTTGGAGTAGATTTTAGTGGGTTTTGATGGCTGATTGTGGCAGTACTTGTGGAGTTCTTGAGGGAGAAATAGAGAGTGTTTTAGGTGTGTGTGTTTTATGTGTGTGTTTTGTGTTATGTAAAAAATGAAAAATGAAAATAAGTAAAGATAATAATGAAAAGGGGTATTGGGCAGATCATTTGGCAGTAAATAAGTGTAAAGTCTCGAGTTTGATTGGTTGGTGATTTACAAAAACGAGATAAGGACTGAAAATGTAACATTTTTGAAATCTGGTGGCCTGGTGCTGCGCACCAAAGCCATAGGTGCGGCGCACCGGGGGTTTTTCCAGCTTTTATCTGATTTTTTTCGTTTTTACGTTATTGCTTCGTTGGACCATTTTGTTAATTGAAAGTTCTTAATTATGAAAAGTTATGAACTTAGGAAAGTTCAATAGGTGTTTTCTTGGTATTAGGACTTATATAAATTGGTTCCGGGTGTGATTCCGACACTTTCGCGTATCCGGTTATTGATCAGTTAAAGGTAGCGGTAGACAATAAGAGAGACATAGAGCATAAATTGTACCTAGAATTTGACGGTTGTCACAACGACGGAATCTTCGGGGGTGAAAACCCCAACATCATTTACTCGGAGAACAATCAAGACCATAACCTCCCTCCCTTCTCAGCCAAAGTAAAGCAAGAGGAAGGTGAAGGCTCCCGAAGCAATAACCTCCTTTCTCCTCCAGCTCCCGTCTCACGAAGGGAGAGTAAGAAACGGAAGGCTAGGTACCCCCCAATAAGGAACAACCGCGACAAAAGACCCACCACCCGACCCCGAGGTTACGCTGGACTGCACCCCAAGTGCGGCAAGTGCTACCTGCACCACGTTGGGATCTGCCCAGCGTGCTATTCATGCAACAAAACCGGGCACCTCTTCCGACATTGTCGCAAATATGCTCTTAGGAAAGGAAGGAGGTGGATTACTCCTAAGTTCGGAAGCAACGAACACCCCGGTGTTAACTCCCCCATATTCAAAATAACAGAAGCCTTCAGTGCTCTCACCATCACTGCCAAGGAGTCAAGGCAGGAATCGGGTCCCGCAGGTAAACTCTCCCGTAAACAACCAAACTGTTCATGCACTATTCAATTCAGGAACTTAAAAGAAGCTTTGTGTCCCTAGAATTTAGACTCCCCATTAACTTAGGATCTAAGGTTCTTAAGGATAGCTTCACCATTGAGTACGCGAACGGGCAGGAGTTCGAAGCTAAGGATATAATCGTAGGATGTTCAATATGCCTAGCTGATAAAACGTTCCCCATCGACTTAATCCCGATAGAACAGAAGAGCTTTGACATCATAGTCGGAATGGACTGGTTATCTCGGTTCCGGGCCGAGATCGTCTGTTTCGACAAACTTATTCGTATCCCTCTATCAGACGGCGAAACCCTTGTCGTGCAAGGCGACAAACCGGGCCAACAACTTCGCATCGTCTCCAGCGTTAAAATGCACAAATACCTCAAAAACGACTGTGATGCATTCCTAGCGCATGTCATCGAGCGTAAGCCTAAGGAGAACCGAGTGCAAGATATCCCCATAGTCAAGGATCATCCAGAAGTATTTCCTGAGGATCTACCCGGGCTACCTCCACACCGACAAGTAGAATTCCGAATAGACCTAGTTCCTGGCGCAGCACCGGTTGCCAAGACGCCGTACCGTCTAGCACCCCCAGAAATGCAAGAGCTATCTAAGCAGCTACAGGAACTCTTGGATCACGGTCTCATTCGTCCGAGCTCGTCCCCCTGGGGAGCCCCAATCCTCTTCGTTAAGAAGAAATACGGATCCTTCCGAATGTGCATTGATTACCGAGAACTGAACAAGCTGACCGTCAAGAACCGGTACCCACTTCCGAGGATCGATGATCTGTTCGATCAGTTGCAGGGTGCAACTTACTTCTCTAAGATCGACCTCCGCTCGGGTTATCATCAGGTTCGAGTCAGCGAGGACGATATTCCAAAAACCGCTTTCCGAACCCGATACGGACATTACGAATTTCTCGTCATGCCATTTGGTCTGACCAACGCACCAGCGGTGTTCATGGATCTGATGAACAGGGTGTGTCGACCGTATTTAGATAAATTCGTAATCGTATTCATAGATGACATTCTCATCTACTCGAAGAACAAGGATGACCATGCTAAACATTTGAAACTTGTCCTTGAACTCCTTAAGGATCAGAAATTGTACGCCAAATTCTCGAAGTGCGAATTTTGGCTCCGAGAGGTACACTTCCTTGGCCATGTGATCAACCAAGAAGGAATTCATGTCGATCCAGCAAAGATCGAAGCGATTGAGAAATGGCAAGCCCCCACGACTCCTACGGAAATACGACAATTCTTGGGTTTGGCGGGCTATTACCGGAGATTCATTAAAAAATTCTCGAAAATCGCTAAGCCGCTGACCGAACTTACTCAGAAGGATAAGGACTTCACCTGGGGAGAACAACAGGATGAATCCTTCCAGAAACTGAAGCATGAACTGTGCCACGCACCGATTTTGTCCCTACCGGAGGGTACATATAATTTCGTGGTGTTTTGCGATGCGTCTCACCAAGGACTTGGATGTGTTCTTATGCAGAAGGAGAAGGTCATTGCATACGCATCGAGACAGTTAAAGGTTCACGAACAGAATTATACTACACACGACTTAGAGCTGGGAGCTGTCGTGTTTGCACTAAAGATATGGAGACATTATTTGTACGGCACTAAGTGCACAGTGTTCACGGATCACAAAAGCCTTCAGCATATTCTCGATCAGAAGATGCTCAATATGAGACAACGGAGATGGATTGAACTATTAAGCGACTACGATTGCGAGATCAAATACCACCCGGGTAAAGCAAACGTAGTAGCTGACGCCCTGAGTCGTAAGGAAAGGGCTAAACCATCTCGAGTTAGAGCATTGGGAATTCAGATTCAGACTAACCTCCAATCGCAAATTTCTAAAGCCCAGCAGGAAGCATTGAAACCTGAGAACCTTAAGGGCGAAACCCTGCACAATCATGAAAAGGAATTTGAGCTTAAACCGGACGGAATCCATTACTTCAAGAATCGAGCATGGATTCCTAGAGCTGAAGACCTTCGCAAGCTCATCTTGGACGAGGGCCACCGATCCCGATACTCTATTCATCCGGGATCCGACAAGTTGTATAAGGATCTAAGGGAATACTATTGGTGGCCGGGCATGAAGAAGGACATAGCCTTGTATGTGTCTAAGTGCCTTACTTGCTCGAAGGTCAAGGCAGAATATCAGAAACCTTCTGGGCTATTGCAACAGCCGGAGATCCCCATGTGGAAGTGGGAGCAGATCTCCATGGACTTCATTACTAAATTGCCTCGTACGGCAAGGGGGAATGATACAATCTGGGTGATTGTGGATCGATTGACTAAATCCGCACACTTTCTGCCGGTAAGAGAGAACCATTCAATGGAGAAGTTCGCACAGATCTATATTAACGAGATTGTCTCTCGTCATGGAACGCCCCTCTCCATTATTTCCGATAGGGATAGTCGATTCACGTCCCGGTTTTGGAACGCGCTTCATAAATCGCTCGGGACGCGACTAGACCTCAGTACTGCTTACCACCCTCAGACCGATGGTCAGAGTGAAAGGACGATTCAGACACTTGAGGATATGCTGAGAGCGTGTGTAGTTGACTCTGGAGGAAGTTGGGACACTCACTTGCCATTAGTCGAGTTTTCCTATAATAATAGCTACCATGCCAGCATCAAGTGTGCCCCGTTCGAGGCCTTATACGGACGCAAGTGCCGGTCGCCGCTTTGTTGGTTAGAAGCTGGCGATCGACAACTAACAAGGCTCGACATCGTCCAGGAGACCATTGACAAAATCACTACCATTCGGGAAAGGCTGAAGACATCTCGTACTCGGCAGAAGAGCTATGCCGATAATCGAAGGAAACCTCTCGAATTCCAGGTGGGCGATAGAGTACTTCTGAAAATATCGCCGTGGAAAGGGGTAGTCCGTTTCGGAAAACGCGGCAAGTTAAGCCCGAGGTACACAGGCCCCTTCGAGGTAATTGAGCGTATCGGCCCAGTGGCGTATCGACTTCAACTTCCGCAAACTCTTTCTAATGTCCACAACGTCTTCCATGTCTCGCACTTGAAAAAGTGCTTATCGGACGAGACCATTGTCATTCCACTGGACGAAGTCCAGATCGGCAACAAGCTTAACTTCATCGAAGAACCGCTTGAGGTTGTAGATCGAGAGGTCAAGCAACTCAAGCAAAGTCGCATCCCTATTGTCAAGGTTCGGTGGAATTCCCGACGAGGTCACGAATTCACTTGGGAACGTGAAGACCAGATTCGTCAGAAGTATCCACATCTGTTCAGAGATCCTTCCACCGATGAGACGAACTAAATTTCGGGACGAAATTCTTTTCAACCCGGGGAGAATGTGACAACCGTCTTAGTTCAGGTGAAAACCGCATTCTCTACCTTTAAACTTAACTTTGTATTAACCTTGTCGTTACTTGTCTCGTAAACTCGTGTACGTCGGAATCGAAATCGGAATCACAAAATGAATCCTAATACCAAGAAAAATACTTGGTGAACTTGTCTAAGTTCCTATCTAAAATAACCGGAAACTTTCAACTAACGAAACGCTTAACAAAGAAAACTAAACGAAAACGAAACAGTCTGAAAATCAGCCTCTTGCGGCGCAAGACAGCCCAGAATTTTGAAAATTTTGTTGTTGCTAGTGCTTGGTGACTCACCCACAACCGACCCTTATGGCCAACACCTGTAAAAACAGGTGTCAAACACCCCTTGAATCCAGAAATGTCATCTTGATATTACCTCCCATGTCCACATTCATTTCTCACAAATCAAAACACACACTTACACACATATGCTCTCAACTCTCACATACAAACACTCAACTCTTTCAAGAAAAACCCCATATAAGGCATAATCTAACTAATTCAAGGGCATTTTCATACATTCATCACCATCATTTCATCATTTCAAAGGTAAAAATCTTGTTCTTGAACTTATTTTTCATATTTACTCAAGATTATACATAAATCATCAAATCTATATATGTTTTATAACTAAAATGATGAAAGCATATCAAAAACTCCATTGCATGCAATTTTTATTGGTAAAAATGGAAGTTTATAAAATGGAAAATCTGGAATTTTCATTAAAATAAACTAAAGTTATGTTTTTCAACTTAAGATTTTGATTTATGACTCGAACCGAAGAAATCGACAGAATCTGTTGCATGCATGTAAAAATTACGATATTTTGACCAAAGATGTAAACTGTAAAAGGTGGCTTACTGTCAAAAATTGGGAACCTAACTCCTATTTTTCGATTTATTATGAATTTTACAGTATTTAATCAGATTTAATCTTGAATTTCGAGAAAACATACCAAACGAATTAATCAGCTTACAAAAATTTAACATAGTCTAGAATCTATCAAAATATGATTTTACAGATTTTACTGGAACTTTTTGGAATTAATCTACTATTATTTACTGTTTTTACGGTTAAAACGCGTTAAATACGTAAACGACTCTAACTTCTTCAAAAACTGTCGGATTGAGACGAATTCAGTTCCTATGACTTCGTATTACAGAATGTGATTTTTATGTTATTTTTATAAAATATTAGAACAACAGAATCTGATAGTTTCATATTCGGTATAATTTAGGTTCACGCGATTCCGATTCCTATTCCGGTCACTCCACGCACACTCCTAGTACTATTCTCTCGCTTTAGCGTAAGTCCTTGTGATTCATTAAATTCATTTCACATATTCGAGTTCAGTTTGTGAAGCGGGAAAATGATTTGTTATTTTGGGCATTCTTTATTTAGCGCGGAAGCTCTGCCGGATTTTAGCCAGAACCGACCCACCTCCGTCCGAGCTATCTTTTCACCGCCTCATTCTCACGTGAGTTACAACCCCACTTATTTACTGTTTTTCAAATAACTTTTGGGGGAAACAAGAGGTCTAAATGAACTTTGGAACTCTTATGAACTTTTGTACAAATATGAACTCTATTGAACGTTTTTGTGAAACTTATACTTATTTAGTTTTATGGCTGTTTGGCCTATGATAAACTAATGGTTTGCCACCCTTTATTCGGCTTAATGGTTCGCCACCTTTACTCGGCTTTTTGGTTCAAAACTATGTTAAACTTATTTAACGCCACTATCGGCACTCGTATGTACTTTGATTGATCGTATAACTAACGTGACTCTTGAGGAATATAACTAGCCATAAGTGACTACTATCAGATATAAACTGAAACATTAGTGCCCTTCTCGCAATACACTATTAGCTTTGTTAAGCCGTTTAGTGATTATGGGTATCGATACTTAGGAAATAACCGTACCTTGCTTAGGCGGCAGATTAAGTATATATTACTCGATCAGTTATGACTCCCCGTAGATAGTCGGGGTAAGGGGCCTCACGGTTGGTAATTCGGTTTAGTGTGAACACTTAAGTTATTATGCCAAGTAGTCGTTATACATGATTTCAATCAATAGTTTACTTATCTTGCGCGTATAAGGTTATACGACTTCCGCAACTATCCTTTAATCAACTGTTTTAGTTCGAACTATTCTTTAAGTATTGTTCCACTTTCAGAAACTTCTAAGTATAGTCATACTTAACTCAAACTCTTTTTAGTCGAGGACTAGAAAACTGTAATTCACTCACTACTTTATTGTAGTTGACACTTTATCTCTTGTTTTCAGGAAATCAAATGTAAGATACGAAGTGCATTATGTGGATGGGTCTGGAACGTCACGTGAAGTCAAGAATCGGGAGAAGACCTATTTTGAATATATTTTGGGAATTTTATCAAACAATTTACTATGTTATTACGTTATGTATTTTTCAATGCTTGGTTATCTTTAAACTGTAAACTCTTGTTTTATTCGTAATGACTTGAAACCGTATGTTTTTATTTATAACTCGTGTGATGATATCTTGGCTCTTCACATTCCGTGTTTCCGCTTTAGCGGGGTGTGACATTTTATGTTTTATAAAAAGAAAAATGAATTGAAAATGGATAGGTAATATTAAAAAGGAGTTTAGGTACTGCAACATACAACAAATGAGTGTTAATAGTCGAGTTTGATTGGGTGATGGGTTACAAAAACGAGACAAGGACTAAAAATGTGAAATTTTTGAAATCTGGCAAGAGGTGCTGCGCACCGTGCATTTAATCAGATTTTCTGATTTTTTTGTTTTTACGTTTTTGCTTCGTTGGACCTTTTTGTTAACCGAAAGTTCTTAGTTATGATATGTTATGAACTTAGGAAAGTTCATTAGGTGTTTTCTTGGTATTAGGACTTATATAAATTGATTCCGGGTGTGATTCCGACACTGACGCGTTTTCGGTTATTGATCAGTTAAAGGTAACGGTAGGCAATAAGAGAGACATAGAGTATAAATTGCACCTAGAATTTGACGGTTGTCACATTCTCCCCGGGTTGAAAGAAATTTCGTCCCGAAATTTAGTTTGTACCATCATGGAAGAATGTTCTGGAACCGATGTGGATATTTCTGACGGATTTGGTCCTCACGTTCCCATGTGAGATCGTGACCACGTCGAGAATCTCCACTGAAACTTGATGATGGATGAAAGACTTGTCTGGGTTGTTTGACCTCTCGGTCAACAACCTTAAGCGGTTCATCAAAGAGTTTGAGTTCAGCATCGATTTCGACCTTGTCGAGGGGGTTGACGATGGTCTCATCAGATAGATGCTTTTCGAGAGTGAGACATGGAAATATATATGTATGAACGTTTGAAGGAATCTGGTGGAGCTGAAGGCGATGAGCGGTCAGACCAATACGTCCTAAGACTTAGTTTTGACTGGCGTACCTAGGGCTCAGTCTGCCGCGTCTCCAGAAGCAGGCTATCCCTTTCCCATGGCGATACCTTGGGAGGTACTCTATCGCCATCTTGGGACTCGGGGGTTTTCTTCTGGTTGGTTACGTAGCTTTTCTGCCGGGTACGGGATGCTTCCAGTCTTCCACGGATGAAGGGAGGCGTCGGACCTTGCAAGTCGTCGATCGTTAGCTTCTAGCCAACAGGGCGGTGACCGACACTTGCGTCCAAATAGATATTGAAAGGTTCGCTCTGGATGCTGGCATGAAGGTCGTTGTCATAGGTGAAATCAGGGGAGGTGAGTATCTCGGCTTCCTACGAAGACAACTACCCGCGCTCTCAGCATCTCTTCAAGCGTTTGGATCGTCCTTTAGCTCTGACCATCGGTCGGAGGGTGGTATGCGGTGATGAGGTCTAGTCGCGTCCCTAGCGATTCTCTGGAGGGCATTCCAAAGAAGACGGGCGCAGATCGACTATCCTTATCGGCGGTGATGAGGAGAGGGGTTTTGATATTCCGCCTTGACCTTGGAGTGAGTGAGGCACTTGGTTATATGCAAGGCGATATCCTTTTTCACGACTGGCCGCCATCAATATTCTCGGGGATCCACATCGGATTCCGGGTGGATGGAATATCGAGATCAGTGGCCCTCGTCAAAAGGAGTTTACGAAGATTCTCGGATTCCGGATTTCATGCTCGGCCATTGATGTAGTGGGTTACGTCTGGTCTGAGTCCGAATTCCTTCATGGTTGATAACATAATCAGGGAAATGTACTTCTCGGAGCCCAAATTGACGCTTTGAGAATTTGGCGTACGATTTCCGACTTCTGGGGAGTTCTAGAATGAGCTTAAGGTGTTTCACATGATCTTCCTTGTTCCTGGAGTACATGAGGAAGTCGTTTATGAATACGATTACGAATCTTTCTAAGTATGGCCTACACACTCTGTTCATTAGGTCCATGAATACTGCTGGTGTGTTCGTTAGACCAAATGGCATGACGGGAGTTCGTAATGTCCGTATCGAGTTCGAATGCGGTTTAAGGAATGTCGGCTTTACCGACACGAACCTGATGATAATCCGGGCGGAGGTCTACCTTTGAGATGCAAGTTGCTTTCAGCAACTTTTCGGATAGGTCGTCGATCCTCGGGGTGATTATCGGTTCTTGTCGGTCGGTTTGTTAGGTTCGCGATAATGGGTGTACAGGCGGAGGAATCCGTCTTTCTTTTTGATAGGGGAAATTCGGGGCTCCCCAGGGGGGCGAACTTGAGCGGACAAAGTCATGGTTTAGAAGTTCCTGCAGCTGCTTTGGCAGCTTTTGCATTTCGAGTGGTGCCAGACGACATGGTGTCTTGGCGACCGGTGTTGTGCCAGGAACGAGGTCTTATACGGAATTTCAACTTGTCAATGCGGCGGTAGCCCAGGAAAATCCTTAGGAAAGACTCTGGGTGGTCCTTGACTACAGGAATGTCTTGGACTCGGATTTCCTTAGGTTTACGTCTGGCGACATGGGCGAGGGGTGCGTCGTAGTCCTTCTCGAGGTACTTGCACATTTTTAAGGAAGACAAGCTGCGAAGTCGTCATCCAGGTTTGTCCTCATGGACGACGAGAGTTTTACTCCCTGAAAAGGGGGGATACAGATGAGTTTGTCGAAACAAACGGTCTTAGCTCGAAAATGAGATGGCCAGTCCATTTCGATGATAACGTCTAAGCTTTCCAGTTTGATAGGAATGAGATCGATGGGGAAAATTTTGTCGGGTACGCATGGTGAACATCCTAAGATTGTATTCATAGCTTCGAACTCTTGACCGTTGACATATTCGATAGTGAGCTACCCTTAAGAACTTTAGATCCCAGGTAAATGAGGGGTCTAAATTCTAAGGAGACAGAGCTTCTTTCGGCTCCTGTATCGAATAGCACGGAAGAAGGATGAAAGTTGATAGGGAAACGTACACGTAACTGCATTGGGGTCCGGACGTGCCTCCTTGGCTGTGATTGCGAGAGTACATAAAGTTTTTGTGGTAAGCGCTATGGGGCAAGTCCCACGGAGGTGTTGGTTGCTTGTTACTGTTTCTCCTTGTGGGCTAATGATGAACCTTCCCTTTTCTTACTCCCCCTTCGCTGGATGCGGGTTGGAGGGAAAGGGAGGTTGTTGGTTCCAGGGTCTTCGTCCTCATCCTGTTGGATTGGTACATGAGGGAGAAGGGGTTTATTGTTTCCGAGGTGTTCACCTTCTTCTTGCTCGGTTGTGGCTGGGAAGAAGGGGAGGTTATGGTCATGGTTGTACTCTGGGTAGTCGACGTTGGGGTTGTCGTCCCTGAAAACTCCGTTGTTGATCCCATCGATGATCTGGGCGACCGTGCTTAGGAGTGCCGCTTTGAACTGCGCAGTGATCTGCTTAGCCATAAGGTCAACGCGGCTTCTCTTGGGAGGCATGGTTCCACAATGAAAAGGAGGAATTAGTTTAGGGCGCACGAATAGGAATTTGTGATAAGAATTTAACTCAGGGGTTAATAGTAACCAATACACAGGAGTAATATGAACGTATAATTAGTACATGCACGATGATGATTTAAACGATGACAATAGAATGGTTCAACGACGATGTCAGGGTTCACACGAGAACGGCTAGTATAGACGATAAAGGTAGAGAATTTCCATTAATAATAATACTAAGGAGTCAAGTACATAGTTCGGAATAAGAAAGAGAGGGTACGAGTATGATACAAGGAAATAGAAATAAGAATGGCCTTGGGTTGTGTTCAAGGGAAAGTTGCAACTCAAGCCTTTGGTACAAATACCAAGGAAATCCGATTAATGACGCCTTCCTGGAAACATCTTGGTGACAATGACGGCCAGCAGAGTCCTCATGATCAAACACGTCCCAACGAGACGCTGCACAGTTCGTGTCGTGGCTCGGGTCGATGCGATGATTCGCAACGACTGCTCAGACAACTGATGCGCAACATCGGTGACTTCGCTGATGAGGAGCCCTTGCTAGTGGGTCTCCTTTGCAAGTCCCCGAACCTCTCGGTGGAAGTGGAAGAATGCGGCCGGCGGGGGAGGCTGAAGGGTAGGTGGAATCGTAGGTCGGGAGGGTCCGGCCTCCTGGGCACGTCGTCTCTCCTCTAGGAACTGGCGTTCCCCATGGTACCAATCCATGGTCGGTATATGGAGAGGAGCGGGTTGAGACGGACTGGACTGTTGTCCGGCCATCCGATCCGACAGACGGCCAGGGTGGATGATTTGCATACGCGCGGTCAACCTAGGGTGGGGGCCTTAAAACGGCGGCGATGCTGTAACGGGCGCTGGTGGAGGAGGTGGTAATACAGTCCTCGGGCTGGATCCGCTACTGCTGCTGATCGCCATTGACATATCCTCCGTCGGGTCGGTCGTCTGGTGACGCTGACTTTCGGAGGTCGTGTGGCCCTTTGAAGGTTCGCGCGATGGGGAAACGGCTCGGGAGGGAATCGTAACTGAGATCGAGAAGGTGATCGCGAATGGAATGACTGAGACGTAACGGATCTGTGAATATCGACTTACACAAGTATGGGGGAAACTAGAAATAGGAAAAACGTAAGTAAATTGCATGCACGGGTCAGTTATGTGAGAATCGGGAATTGATAAGACCGGGAATTTTTCGACCCAAAAACCGTTAACGATAGCAATTCCTTTTCCGTTCTTGCATAATTCATTTTGAACTGTGGATGGTTGATCAAGTCACGCATAGTTGAAAAAGATAATCATGCAATTGCGGAAAATAATGTACTAAAGTTTGAACCCGAAAATGATTTTTCTGAAAAGCCTTGGTTATAGTTTTGGTTTCGAAAACTTTTTGAAAAAAAAATTTTAAAACCGTTTTCACTATAACCCGTGCTCTGATACCAAGTCTGTCACACCCCGCTAAAGCGGAAACACGGAATGTGAAGAGCAAAGAATCATTTCACGAGTTATACCAAAAGTCAACGGTTCAAGTCATTTAAATTGAAATTAAAAAGGTAACCATGTTCGAAAGATACAACCAAGATCCGTAAGTATAAAACGAAAAATACATAATAAAGTATTTTAATAAAAATTCCCAAGTATCAAAGGTCTTTTCCCGTATTACTCTTGACATAACTAGCTTGACCCGCCTGAGCAATGCACTTCACAACTTACGCTTAGTTTCCTGAAACATGAGATAAAGTGTCAACTACGAAAACGTAGTGAGTGAGTTACAGTTTATAAGTTGATCAATGGTTTCAAATAAAAGTTCAAAATAAGCTCAAAGTTCGTAAAAGTTCAATATAAGTATATAAAGGTAAAAAGATTTCCCAAAATGAGGTTAGCGGAGAAAAGTCGCTTAAAATTTATATACTTTTGAAGTTTCGAGTAACGGGCGAATCGGTGCCCTAAGTTCGTAAAAACTAAGTAGAGTCAGGTTTTAGTCAAAACGTAGTTGCGGAATAATCGCCAAAAGTTCGTAAATTTATGCGTAAAGGTAACTAATTAGATTTCTTGTATCAACCTCTTGGCATCTATAACTTAAGTGTTCACACTAATCCGATTGTTCAACCGTGAGGCCCCTCTTCCCGCCTCTCATACGGGAAGTTGTTCTAGTTCGTAGTAATATGTACTTAGACTGCCATCTAAGCAAGGAACGGTTCTTTCCTAAGTATCGATACCCATAATTACTATACGGCTATGTAGTTAATAGTGTGTAAGTCTAAGTTCCAAAAAAAGTAGCTGGGCACTAAGTAGTTTTGTTTTAAAGAGAGAGAGTCGTTCGCCACTTAAGATCATGTTATAGTTCCATCAAGGGTTGGTCCGTATACAAGCATTAGTGATTAGTTTAGTTCAAAAGAGAGCGAGCCAGTAAGTTCAAGTAGAGTAAAATGTTTTACGCATAAGAGTTCAAATAGTTCGTACAAAATAGTTCCAAAGTTCAATAAGTTCCAAGTCAAAATAGTTTATAAGTTCAAAAGTCAAAGTTCAACAAGTTCAATAAGTTTCAAAAGTCGAAATAGTTCAATAAGTTCAAAAGTCAAAATAGTTCAATAAGTTCAAAAGTCAAAATAGTTCAACAAGTTTCAAAAGTCAAAATAGTTCAATAAGTTCAAAAAGTCAAAATAGTTCAATAAGTTTCAAAAGTCAAAATAGTTCAAGGACAATTAGCTCATAAGCATTGTTCGCAAGTTTAAGTGCACACATCAGTTTCGTAAGAAAAAGTATCGTCCACAAAAGGTTTGATCTCATGTTTCCCCCAAAAAGAGTACTTAAAAAGTAAAAGTAAGGAGGGGTGTAACTCACGGGTTGCGAAGATAAGATCTTGGAAAAATGGTCGGAAATGAGAGCCGGGAATCACCGAACGCCTAAGGATACCAAGATTTGTTCAAGTGTTATTATTATATTAAGTTATTATACCTAATATATAATAGATGAAATTTGTGTTCTATAATGTAATATAAGTAAATTTTAGTCAAACTTTAAGTGTCAAGGTCCATTTTGTCCAATATAGTCCGAAACGGTTGTCGTTTTGTTTTAGTCAAAAAGTCCAAAGTTGATGTTATTGTTGTTATGTTGAATATGTTTTGTTTGCCAAAGTGTTTTATATTTCCTAACAAAATTTGGGCAGCGCTTCCGCGCCCAAATTCTATGTCCAAAAATATCAACCACTTTCCCGCTTACAAAACACATATACACACATAACATTTTCAAACATGTTCATTTTAGCCAACTAAGTCCAATACAAGTCACCAATATGTTCATTTTTACAAAACTCAGTCCCAAATGTCAAGTCTCAAAAGTCAGAATGCGTAACCAAGTTTTAAACGGCCAAAACGACGATTTTCGGGAAGGACAGCAGGCCGGTGCTAAGCACCTGGGCATAGGTGCTGCGCACCTGCCCTGCTGTTCTTCCCCTTTTTGAGTTTTTCTTGCAAAATCGTTTATGTAAGTGATAGATCTTGACATGCAATCGGTATAAACCTTATTAATCATCATTATATCAGTTTATAAGTAACTTTTAACCATAAAGTTGAAGATCTAAGCATCATTAATTAAAAACCCGTTTTTGTATAAAAATGGTTATAAAAGTTCATCAAAACTTGTTTTTATAGCTTAGATCATACATGCAATTGATTGTAATAGTAATATGAGTAAAAAGGAAGATTTCTACCGGATAAAAATGCTTAGATGATGCCTTAGGAGTGTTTTGAGCTCCAAAAATGGTGAAATAAGTTTTTAGCCGAAATCCTTTGCTTCCTATGGCTTCCTCTTGATGTTTGAATCATTTTTAGTGGTGTGAGATGTGATTTTTGTGGCTGTAAATCTCTGAAAATGTGATGTTCTTGAGGTGAGTTTGAGAGAAAATGGAGAGAAAATAGTTGGTGTGTGTGTGTCTTATGTTTTATAAAAAGAAAAATGAATTGAAAATGGATAGGTAATATTAAAAAGGAGTTTAGGTACTGCAACATACAGCAAATGAGTGTTAATGGTCGAGTTTGATTGGGTGATGGGTTACAAAAACGAGACAAGGACTAAAAATATAAATTTTTTGAAATCTGGCAAGAGGTGCTGCGCACCGTGCACTAGGTGCTGCGCACCGTGCATTTTATCAGATTTTCTGATTTTTTTGTTTTTACGTTTTTGCTTCGTTGGACCTTTTTGTTAACCGAAAGTTCTTAGTTATGATATGTTATGAACTTAGGAAAGTTCATTAGGTGTTTTCTTGGTATTAGGACTTATATAAATTGATTCCGGGTGTGATTCCGACACTGACGCGTTTCCGGTTATTGATCAGTTAAAGGTAACGGTAGGCAATAAGAGAGACATAGAGTATAAATTGCACCTAGAATTTGACGGTTGTCACAAATTTTTTGAAACATTAAAGGGCTAATATAAATTTATAGAGATTTTTTAGCTAAATGGTGGAGACTTTTTGATTAATTGATTAAATTGATAAATAAATAGGGTTAAACTAGTTTTTTATAACAAAAATATTATCGTGTTTGGAGAGGGATTATTTTGTTAAATTTGTTAAAAGAAAAGATTGTTTGATTAAATTGGTTTTAAATAAAGGATTAAATTGACTTTTCAAGAAAGTAATCCTATTGGTTAATAATTTTGAAAAACTATTTTCATATATATATATATATATATATATATATATATATATATATATATATATATATATATATATATATATATATATATAGTTGGTTTCATTTAAGAACCATGTAATTATTTAGGAACCATTAGGAACCATTTTTAGGCAAGGTGGCAATTTTGTAATTAAACTCAAGGTGGCAATTTTGTAATTAAGTCAAAATTGAGAGCCAAATTGGAAATTAATTAAAACCACTTTAAAATCCTAATTAACTTTAAATTAACATATCTAGAGTATAACTAGGTTTTAGGAAAAACTAAATACACCATTAGAACAAGCATTTAATTATCTTTCCAACGAGCACCCACTTGATATACTTTTGACGACTTTTTTTTTTTTTTTTTTTTTACAGTGAGTTTCGGTATATACACTAGTGTATATACTAAATATTCACCAGTGTATATACTAATTCACAAAAAACACATCTGAACCATATATACTATACACTAGTGTATACACTATATTCACTAATGTATAGTTATACACTAGTGTATTTATACACTACAGTAGTGTATTTATACACTAGTGTATACACTATATTCACTAATGTATAGTTATACACTAGTGTATTTATACAATATACACTAGTGTATACACTATATTCACTAATGTATAAGATGTATTCTCTATTGAATACATGGTATTCACTGGTGTATATTGTATATTCACTTGTGTATATTGCGTATTCACTGGTGTATATTGTATATTCACTTGTGTATATATATATTGTATATTCACTTTTGTATATTGCGTACTCACAATTAAAAGGAAATTAATATAAAGATTCGTATACATTAGTGAATATAGTGTATACACTAGTGTATAGTGTATATGGTTTAGATGTGTTTTTGGTGAATTAGTATATACACTGGTGAATATTTAGTATATACACTAGTGTATATACCGAAACTCACTAAAAAAAAAAAAAAAAAAAAAAAGTCGTCAAAAGTATATCAAGTGGGTGCTCGTTGGAAAGATAATTAAATGCTTGTTTAATGGTGTATTTAGTTTTTCCTAAAACCTACTTATACTCTAGATATGTTAATTTAAAGTTAATTAGTATTTTAAAGTGGGTTTTAATTGATTTCCAATTTGGGGATTTGACTTAATTACAAAATTGCCACCTTGCCTAAAAATGGTTCCTAATGGTTCCTAAATAATTGATGGTTCCTAAATGAACCCACCTCTATATATATATATATATATATATATATATATATATATATATATATATATATATATATATATATATATATATATATATATATATATATATATATATAGAGTTGGTTTCATTTAAGAACCATGTAATTATTTAGGAACCATTAGGAACCATTTTTAGGCAAGGTGGCAATTTTGTAATTAAACTCAAGGTGGCAATTTTGTAATTAAGTCAAAATTGAGAGCCAAATTGGAAATCAATTAAAACCACTTTAAAATCCTAATTAACTTTAAATTAACATATCTAGAGTATAACTAG
Source organism: Senecio squalidus (assembly GCA_910822075.1). Taxonomy (NCBI): domain Eukaryota; kingdom Viridiplantae; phylum Streptophyta; class Magnoliopsida; order Asterales; family Asteraceae; genus Senecio; species Senecio squalidus. The sequence goes on along the minus strand of CAJVGC010000511.1, from coordinate 25,340 downwards.
GTTTTAGGAAAAACTAAATACACCATTAGAACAAGCATTTAATTATCTTTCCAACGAGCACCCACTTGATATACTTTTGACGACTTTTTTTTTTTTTTTTTTTTACAGTGAGTTTCGGTATATACACTAGTGTATATACTAAATATTCACCAGTGTATATACTAATTCACAAAAAACACATCTGAACCATATATACTATACACTAGTGTATACACTATATTCACTAATGTATAGTTATACACTAGTGTATTTATACACTACAATAGTGTATTTATACACTAGTGTATACACTATATTCACTAATGTATAGTTATACACTAGTGTATTTATACAATATACACTAGTGTATACACTATATTCACTAATGTATAAGATGTATTCTCTATTGAATACATGGTATTCACTGGTGTATATTGTATATTCACTTGTGTATATTGCGTATTCACTGGTGTATATTGTATATTCACTTGTGTATATATATATTGTATATTCACTTTTGTATATTGCGTATTCACAATTAAAAGGAAATTAATATAAAGATTCGTATACATTAGTGAATATAGTGTATACACTAGTGTATAGTGTATATGGTTTAGATGTGTTTTTGGTGAATTAGTATATACACTGGTGAATATTTAGTATATACACTAGTGTATATACCGAAACTCACTATAAAAAAAAAAAAAAAAAAAAGTCGTCAAAAGTATATCAAGTGGGTGCTCGTTGGAAAGATAATTAAATGCTTGTTTTAATGGTGTATTTAGTTTTTCCTAAAACCTAGTTATACTCTAGATATGTTAATTTAAAGTTAATTAGTATTTTAAAGTGGGTTTTAATTGATTTCCAATTTAGGGATTTGACTTAATTACAAAATTACCACCTTGCCTAAAAATGGTTTTAATTGATGGTTCCTAAATGAACCAACCTCTATATATATATATATATATATATATATATATATATATATATATATATATATATATATATATATATATATATATATATATATATATATATATATATATATACATTAAGATGATTTAATTTTTAATTCTTCTAAAATAATTTAAAGAATGTTATAACTAATTAGTTCCAACTAGTTGGTCACTAATTTGTATATTATTTCATTATATAGTATATTAATATATATCAATATTAATATTAATAATATGAGAAATTGGATGTAGCTAAATTTGTTTATATTAAATCAAAACAGTGTATAACTCTACGTTGAACATTTCTCACATATATTAAGTGAACGGTAAATGAAAAAATGTTTTTAAGGGCCTATTTACGGGACGGCTTAAATCTGTAAATGGATATGTGTTTTTCTTTATTTAATTTTTTTTTTTTTTTTTTTTTTTTTTTTTTCCTTTTTTAAGGTTTGGTTTTAGGATACTTATTATTATGTTGTAGTTTTATAAAAAGGTTATGCGCTTTTATTTGTTTTGGATGTTTTTTTTTTCTTTTTCTCTTTCTTTTTATGTTATGTTTTTTTTTCTTCTATAAAGTTTTTTTTTCTTTTGTTTTTTTAATATTGTGTTTCGGATTATTTGACACATTAAATTTAAAAATATATATTTTATTGATAAGTTAAATTTTAGATTAGTGTATGTTACTTTAAGAGATAAAAACATGGAGTACATGTTCGGAGATATGGAGCGTGTGGGGGAACAAATGGCCGACTTGGTGATTTTTTAGATCATAGTGAGTTTCATGTATGTATTTTTATCGGATTCTGGTTAGAGCATAATAAATGTCCCAAAGACACCCTATTGCAATTTTTTTTAACATATATTATGAAATAACCAAATTTCCGTTATGTGCAAGGGATGTGACGTTAAGTAAATGACGTGAAACCAAACATCCCCTTGGTCAAAAAACTATACACCTATAAAATATACATTTTCTGAGTGAAAGTAAAAATGGGGGTATACCATAAGATAATACGTTGTCTTTTCTTCCAAATGCTAGACCACTAAATAATCAATTTCTTTGACCGAATACAAGGTTGACCGACTTCATTTGCCGGTCTCCTCGCTTTGCAAGAACATTAGATAAGACGTAAGCATTATCATAACAATTTCCCAAGTTTACCCGATTACAAACCAAGAATTTATTCAAGTGACTAATTTATAAGTTGTTAAACATAGAGTAATAGAGAAAAATTTATTAAAAAACATGATTTGCAACATTTATAAAAATACAATAACCTATTAGTGTATTGATATGTTACAACTATTATATTAGAAGTAAAATTATTCCAATTCTAGTTTTAAATACGTAATGAATTTAAAAAATTATAATATAGGTTTAGAAAATAATTTATATTAGAAATAATCTAAAACATGTTACTTCTTGATCTTAAAAATGAATAGCTATCATTAGACTGAAACACAATATTATGATAAATAATGTTTTTAACAAATTTTTATGTAGTTGTTTTCTTGAAGATAGGACAAAAACTAAACAACCAATTACTATCAGAAAGAATTGAATAGTTTAAAGCATACAAAGAGTTAATTACATAAATTGTCTCTATGGTTTATCTCAAATTACGGATTTCATCCTTAAGTTTAAAATGTTGCCTAAATCGTCCAGCTTTGGACACTAATTACGCTTTTTGTGACAACCGTCCAATTCAGGTGCATTTTATACTCTATGTCTCTTTTGATCTATCGTAGTCATTAACTGTTCAATAACCGGAAACGCGACAGTGTCGGAATCATAACCGGAATCAACTTATATAAGTCCTAATACCAAGAAAACTCCTAATGAACTTTCCTAAGTTCATAAGGTAACATACTTTAAAACTTTAGTTAACGAAAAGGTCCAACGAAACAATTATACAAAAACAGCCAAAATACAAAATCTGTTACAGAAATGGTCCTGGACGACGCACACATGCCTTGTGCGCCATCCTGAAGGACTGTTTTTGTAATAAATTTGAAAAATTTGCATGTCTCGATTTCCCAACTCCACCCACCAATCAATCTCGTTTTAGGCACTCATTTACTGCCAAGATGACAGTCCCAACCCACCCTATTATCATTTTCCTTATTCCCTTTTCATTTTACCATTTTTCCTAAACAAAACACACATAAACAAACTCTCTTAAATCCTCTCAAAGAGTTCTTCATTTCCAGTGATTCCCAGCAAATAAAACACTATTTTTAACCATACAAAACGTTTGAAACATCAAGAGGAGCAAGAGAAACCAAAATATTTCGGTAAAGGACCATTTTCGTAAAGGGTTTTTGAAGCTTGAATCCGGCCAAATCATCATCCAAGCTAATATCTTCGGTAGAAATCACTCCCTTTTCATTTTATACTGATTTTATTACTTGCATGTAAGATCTAATAGTTTAAAATAAGTTTTTACAAAGATCTATGACTTTTTATGGTCAAAAACGTTTTTAATCGAAATAACCTTTGAATCCACGAATTTGCGACTAACAAATACTTTAGAAACTGTTAAAATGATGTTTTAATAAGTTTAAACCTATTGCATGTCGAGATCTATGGCTAAGATAAACGTTTTGCAAGAAAAACCAAGAAAAACGAGGCTGTGCGCCGTCCCAGGAGCCAGGACGACGCATCGGGACACAAAACTGTGTTCTGTGCGCCGTCCCAGCCTTCACAACGGCGCACATGCCCGCCAGAATTTTTGAAAACTCGTTTTTGGCACGTTTTTGAGTATATTGACCCGCTGACTTTTTGACACATGACATTTGGGACTGAGTTTGGCAAAAGTATAACATTTGAGACATGTATAGACTATTGGGACATAAAATAAACTAGATTAAATGTGTTATTGTGTTATAGGTGATTTGTGAGCGGAAGTGGATTTTACATTTTTGGATATGAAATTTGGGGGCGGAAGCGCTGCCCAAATTTCCTTAGAAAAATGTAAACCACTTCAGCAAGCAAAAGCACTTGTGACGTAATAATAATAAACGTTAAATCGGACTTTTGGACAAAAACGTAACGATTGCCATTCGGTCTATTTTGGACAATACTTAACCTTGAAACATAAAGTTTAATTAAATTTTTATCTATTTTATTATATAAAGAACATAATAAGATAATAACTAATTAAACTATCTTGGTAATAATAGGCGATCCGTGATTCCCGGCTTCCATTTCCGACCGACTTTCGCGTTCTTACTCTTCGCAATCCGTGAGTTACAACCCCTTTTACTTAATGTGTATTTTTGCATGATTTTGGGGGAAACATAAGACTTATTTGTACTTTGAAACTATTATGAATTTTGGAACGTTTGAACTATTTTGGACAAACTCTTTGAAACTCTTATGCGTAAACACTTTTGCTCTACCGGCTTACTTGAACTTACCGGCTTGCCCCCTTTTCGGCTAAACTAATTATTGATGCTTGTATGCGAGACCGACCCTTGATGGAACTATAACATGACTCTTAAGTGACGACTATCTTTTTTTTTTGAAACAAAACTACTTAGTGCCCGGCTGCTTTTTAGACTTTATACACTATTAACTTCATAGCCGTTTAGTAATAATGGTTATAGATACTTAGGAAAGAACCGTTCCTTGCTTAGATGGCAGTCTAAGTACATATTACTAAGAACTTGACGACTCCCCGTAGGATAGGCGGGGTAAGGGGCCTCACGGTTGAACAATCGGTTTAGTGTGAACACTTAGGTTATAGAATGCCAAGAGGTTGATACAAGAATCTAATTAGTTACTTATACGCATAAATTTACGAACTTTTAGCGATTTATTCCGCAACACTTTTAGCGATTGTTTCCGCAACTATGAATTTTACGAATTGTGACTTTACTTGGTCTATACGAACTTTAGGGCACTGATACGCCCATCACTTATAACTTTAAAAGTATATAAAATTTTAAGCGACTTTTCTCCGCTAACCTCCTTTTTGGAAACCTTTACTTTTATATCCTTAACCAAAATTTTTGCCGAGCAACCTAAACTGTAACTCACTCTCTACTTTCGTAGTTGACACTTTATCTTATGTTTCAGGAAATTTGGTGTAAGCATGAGATGCATGGCATGGACGGGTCAAGGCGGTCGCGTGAGAATTGATTTGGGAAAAGACTTGTCCATTTTCTTTTGGGAATTTTAATTTGAAACTTTATCTATGTATTTCGTACTAAATGCTATGACTTGGTTATCTCTTTTGAAGTTGTAAACACTTTTAAAAATATTTATTAATGAATTGAATGCCGTTATGTTTCTTATAACCCGTGTAATGATGTTTCGGCTCTTCATATCTCGCGTTTCCGCTTTAGCGGGGTGTGACACTTTTCATCCCTAATTTCTAACGGACATCCATTTTAGGGACGAAATATGTAAATAGTTGAGGTGCAGCAGGGAGCTCGGGAGCTCTTGACTGATTCCTTCAACCCAGGAACCACTTTTTTAGGTAGCCAAAACATGTATTTTATCATTAAAACGTCAATAAATATTCATAATGTTTAATCAAACATGATCAAATTTAAATATGTAAATACAAATTAATAAGCAACAATGGTTTTGGTTTTAAGAATAGTTAGCTAGTTGCCTAGTTCACATAGTTCACAAATCTGAAGATTATTTTTGGTTCCAGAATGAAATCATAAATGATTCGTATGAGACATTTACGGTAATAATGTTAAATAAAACATCTAACAATATACATCACGACAGGAATAAATCCACATAAACAATATCACGAGTGAAATGAAACAAGAAAAAATATAAAATTGATATCATGAATTTGAAATCCATATCTACACACTAACAAGAAAGGGGACGGTACCCCGGCAAAATTTTATTAAAACTTAAAAATAAAAATACAATTCAAGCAATGGTTATACCCATTGAACTTGTACCAAAATATTGCATTCCCAAAACACACTTTGGGAACAAAACTAAAAAAGAAGTAAAACGTCTATTTAATGTTTTAATACAATACCAAAAAGACAACAAAAAAACCAAACCAATCCGCTTTAACCTGCAAAATAGAAACACTAGCACAAATAAGATAATAGCATCATCAAATCATTAAAACAATAAGGATATCTTCACTTGATCTTCTACACTCCTTGAGCTGCTCCTTTATCTTTCATTATTTGACACTAAATAGAACCCCATTTTTAACCATATCAACCACAATATCATAATCAAAATACCAGTTGACTATTAATAGTCAACTGTATCTGCACAAAAACCTTTGTTTTCTAAACCTTTTAAACATTGCAAGATAAATCCAGCAAGACATTTTATCAACATAAATCATTCCAAATAGTACCGACTTCCAGCAAACTGATGAACATGCAAACAAACCGAAAAAAGAATAAACAAAGAAAACTATAGTTAAAATCGACTTTCGAGAGGTCAATCGGCTCTCCCACGGTTTACTTTCGAGAGATAAACCAACACTCCATTGATCTCAAATACCTATGCAATCATAAAAATAATATTACAGCCTAACAATCTATAGATACTAATCCTATACACCGCTTATGTCGCCCATAAACGATGCTCTTATACCAATTAATACGAACCAAACTGATACATAATCAAACATACAGAAAATAGTAAAAACAACACAAACACTAAATTAATCGACTTTTGAGAGGTCGATCAGCTCTAACACGGTTACTTTCGAGAGGTAAACCAACTCTGCAATTATATCAAATCACTACTCACATTAATTATAATAAGATTACAACCTTGACAATCTATAAATACTAATCCTATACACCTACTCGGTTTAGTGCTCACTTATAAATAATGAAAACAAAACAATAGATTAATCGACTTTCAAGAGGTCGATCAGCTCTTCCAGGTTTACTTTCGAGAGGTAAACCAACCCTCCAAAAATATCAAATAACCACTCACATTAATCATACTAAGATTACAACCCTAATAATCTATAAATACTAATCCTATACACTGCTTCCGTTGCCCAGAAACGATGCTCACTAACACATGATGTAAACAAACAGAAAACAGAATAAACAAAGAAAACAATAGATTAATCGACTTTCGAGAGATCGATCAGCTCTCCCACGGTTTACTTTCGAGAGGTAAACCAACTCTCCAATACTATCAGATCACTACTCACATTAACCATACTAAGATTACAACCCTAATAGAAAACACAATAAAGAAAGAAAACAATAGATCAATCGACTTTTGAGAGGTCGATCAGCTCTCACACGGTTACTTTCGAGAGGTAAACCAACTCTCCAATTATATCAAATCACTACTCACATTAATTACAATAAGATTACAACCCTAATAGAAAACACAATAAACAAAGAAAACAAAAGATTAATCGACTTTCGAGAGGTCGATCGGCTCTCCCACTGTTTACTTTTAAGAGGTAAACCAACTCTCCAATGATATTAAATCACTACTAGCATTAACCATAACAAGATTACAACCCTAATAATCTATAAATACACTGCTTTGGTTGCCCAGAAACAATGCTCACTTATAGATAATGAAAACAAACAGAAAAACAATATATTAATCGACTTTTGAAGTCGATCGGGTCTCCAACGGTTTACTTTCGGATCTCAAATCACTAATCACATCGATCATAACGAGATTACATCCCTAATAATCTACATATACTAATCCTGTAGCTTGGACTAGGTTACCAACCTATTATAAATAAACGAAATAAAATAAGAAGAAAGATATGCGTACCTTAATTTTCATTAGATTATCATTAGATTACCTGCAAGTCCATGAGATGCATTTTGAATGGAAATCAAGAAAACCTGTGACACAAAACCAGTAAAAAAAAAATCAAACTATTATGGAATATTGATTACGTTCAAAGAATGACCTGATTGGAGGGGTAATTATACTTACAAATTAGTTCATATAAAACTCTACATAGGCTGTAAACTTTACTTCAAAAAACGATATACACGTGCACTTACTATATCTGGATTGTCTTCAGATTCAAACTCATCATCGGAATCATCCTAGTGTAAACTGCAAAAATCAAATAAGCCAAACTGTCTCTAGGTGGTAAGATGTTACAAACTCGGGCTCTCACTTCATCGGAAGATTCAGATTCATCCAAACTACTAACAGGTTGTACGGTTGGATTGTAGGAACACACTGTGTCTCCAACAAAGATGTTAAGAGGGTTTGCAGAAACAACAAACTCTTACGCTCAATATTTTTTTCAATAGTAAACAACATAAGAAAAGCTGAAAATGTGATCATCACTTACTTCATCAGACTAACACGACTTTTGACTGGCTTCTTCACCACAGCAGTAACTTATTTGGAGGCAACTACTTCCAAATAACGGTTTTTTTGAATCAGATGTGAACCAACAGCAGTAGGTTTTGGTGCACATGTAAATGACGGTTTTCTAGATGTGAAAACTTTAGGCTTGCTATTATTGACGGTTATTCGAGTAGAACGTGAAACAGTAGCATGAGGTTTAGAAGGAATGGATGGTTTTTTAGGCGTTAGGATTCTACTTTTAGGGAAGGTAATAACAGGTTTGTCCCACGACTTAGTGACAGCACTAACAAAAACAGGACGTGAATGAGTAATCGGTGGGTCGCTAACAAGAACAGAAGGTTTGGTCTTGATTCTAGATGTAAGCATTTTAGGTTTGGTTTTGATTATTTCAGCAGGAGAATACTTGTTCATGGGTGGTTTTTTAGGCTTTAGGATTCTACTTTTGGGGTAGGTAATCACGGGTTTGTTCCAAGACTTAGTGATAGCAGTAACAAAAACAGGACGAGTATTATAAACAGTGGGTGGGTCGCTAACAAGTACAGAAGCAGTAGGTTTTTTAGATGTAAGCATTTTAGTTTTGGTCTTGTTTCTTTCAGCAATAGAATACTTGTTCATGGATGGTTTTTCAGGATTTAGGATTCTACTTTTGGGGTAGGTAATCACGGGTTTGTTCCAAGACTTAGTGATAGCACTAACAAAAACAGGACGAGTATTATAAACAGTGGGTGGGTCGCTAACAAGTACAAAAGCAGTAGGTTTTTTAGATGTAAGCATTTTAGTTTTGGTCTTGTTTCTTTCAGCAATAGAATACTTGTTCAGGGATGGTTTTTTACTACTTTTGGGGTAGGTAATCAAACAAGAGTCAGTGAGGTTGTTACTAGCAGTGAGAGTAAGAGAAACAGGAGGAGTACCAAGTGAAGGAGCAGTGTGAGTATAAGAAATAAACGATATCTGAGGCTGCTTTGGGTTGGTAACAAGATCAGACAATAAGATACACGGAGACTGCATTGGTGTGATGTTATAAGTAGAAAGTGAATGATCAGGCAGTGGGTCGCTAACAAATAACCTACACGGCTTATGGCTAGTAAAATACTGCATAGGGGTCAATTTAACAGAAGGGTAAAGTGAGATACTAACAGTCTTGGTTGCAGATTGAGTGAAAACAAGAGTTTTCGACGCCTTGGTTGCAGATTGAGTCACAACAAGAGCTGTTGATGGTTCGGGTGTTTTGGGGTAGGTAATCAAACAAGAGTCAGTGAGGTTGTTACTAGCAGTGAGAGTAAGAGAAACAGGAGGAGTACCAAGTGAACGAGCAGTGTGAGTATAAGTCTCAGGCTTTGGGTTGGTAACAAGATCAGACAATAAGATATGGCTGATAAAAGACTGCATTGGTGTGATGTTATAAGTAGAAAGTGAATGATCAGGCAGTGGGTCGCTAACAAATAACCTACACGGCTTATGGCTAGTAAAATACTGCATAGGGGTCAATTTATAAGGAGAAACAGAAGGGTAAAGTGAGATACCAACAGTCTTGGTTGCAGATTGAGTGAAAACAAGAGTTTTCGATGACGCCTTGGTTGCAGATTGAGTCACAACAAGAGCTGTCGATGTTTCGGTTGCAGATGGAGTCACAACAAGAGTTGTTTCTGGAGAGACGGTTTCCGTTTCCCTTTGTTCTTCCTGAAAACAAGAAAAATTATTATCAAACGTTAAAGAAAGCAAGAAAGGAAAAAGAAACATATAAAGATATGAAAGAAACATATAAAGATATGATTATAAAGATGATCAACTTACGTTATGATTCCGATGATCGGCATTAATAGGTTTACCTGCAGAAAACAAAAAACGAGATGAAGAAATTAAATCATCAAATTCAAAATCAAAGAATGATTTCGAGACGGAGATGAGAATCATTAATGGAACAGAGATTCCAATGGCAGCAGAAAGAAGCGACATTCTTCAAGAACTGTATTCAGAGATTCAGGGGGTGTTTGTGAAAGCTTATTAGTAGAAGGGATTATTAGCTTATGAGATTATGGATGTTTAATAAGCTCTTTTAGGTGTTTGGATGGGCTTATTAGCTTACGAAGGGGGTTTTTCATAAGCCCAAAATTCATAACCCGGTCCGTTACATCATATATGAAAAGATAAGAGTTGAATACAAACAATAGAGATTTTGAGAGTTGACTACATACAATAGCAGATCGGATAAACTTTGTTACATTCTCATGCACTTAGCTCAAAAAATAGAAACAAAAACAAAAAACAAAAATTAGAGGAAAAATTTGTATATGAGTTTATTACACGGATGGTCCTTTTCCTCTTACTAATGTGTCACTTTTCGTCCTATTTTCTGAAAAATTACATGGGCAGTCCTTTATTTTGAATTTCTGCACATTGATATTCCTTTAGTCCGTTAGGGTTAACCCAGTTCTGTTAGTTATATTACAATGACCAATGTGCAGAAATTCAAATAAAGGACTACCCATGTAATTTTTCAGAAAATATGACGAAAAGTGACACATTGGTAAGAGGAAAAGGACCATCCGTGTAATTAACTCTTTGTATATATTAGGCCTTTTGATCATACCACCTGAACAGTAAAGCCGGAAGACATGTACTAGGTAAACTAATATATACTTGAAAAAAAAAAAGATTATCACAAAAAGATACGAAAAAGAGTCATAGAGGTATATTACTTTAATTTAGTTTATTATGAGTCGCTTAAAAAATATTAGTAGCAATTTTGTTCGTTAAAAGTCTTAAAACATCTTATATTTTCACTTACCTTTCATTTCCACCGTTACAACATCTTATATTTTCACCTGAAATTATAACCCAATATAAGTACTGTGTAATTGTATCTAGACTCTAGTGGTGGAGAAGTGATACTTTATCAAGCTTATTATAGAATCAAGACCGAGCAATTAACCGAATTTATTGTTTTTTTACACATTTAGATTAGTATTGTGAGATTTGGGTGAATTACTCCCTAAATTTGTGAGATGTTTCGTTATGCATTTTTAAACAGGTTGGTAATTGAATTGGATTTTGCTTGAGAGCAAGCAAAGGTTAGGTATGGGCATTTGATATTGCATATTTTCAAATATGTTTATATGCGATATTTGGTCGATTTTGTGTCAAAAGAATGATGGATAGGGTCGCTTTTGACTTTAAATGTTTGAAAGTGATTATTCAGGTAACAGGTATTAGCACGGAGCAAGAATTGGTGAATAGGACGAAGAAACGCAAGAAAAGGGCCAAAAGTACGTGAAGTGTGAGGCTGGAAGTAGATTGGTTTTGGAGCAGCAATAAGAGGAGATAAGATAATTTTGAAGAAAGATCTTCAATCATAACGTTTTTCAAACTCAATTACTTTACGATTTCGATTGGTTCTATGTTTAATATTATTTTTATGTCGTTTTTCATTATTATTATGAGTAACTAAACCTAAACTCATTCGTTTTTGGAATTAGGGATCTATTGGATGAATAAATTTGGTTGCAGATTGTGTGACAACAAGAGTTTTCGATGGAGAAGCAGACGCCTTGGTTGCATATTGAGTCACAACAAGAGCTGTCGATGGAGATAGAGCTGTTTCAGAAACTTCGGGTGTTTCGGTTGCAGATGGAGTCACAACAAGAGTTGTTTCAGAAAAATGTATTATGAAAGACATTCCTAACGTTAAAGAAAGCAACAAAGGAACAACAAACATATGTATCTGATATGATATGATTAAAAATTTTCAAAATCCATATCCATATCCATATCCATATCCATCACAGGTGGATCGGATCAGGTAAATATCCAATGGATCGGATACATATTTTCTTAAACACCTTTTTATCAACCAATTTTGATATTTTTTTTCTTCTTTCTTCTTGAAGCCTCTTTTTAGTTATACTATAATTATCTACATCTACGTAAAACATTTTTTTAATTTCTTGAACATTGATTATAGTCATTAGATTAAAGCAAAGTTAATCATGTGTTGTCGAGGGGGCGACATATAAATTGAATTGTGTCACCTGAAATTCAGATAGTTATCTCAGGTCGTTTGGTGGTTATGTTGTGCGTGTGTAGAGATAGTAGGTAACGGAAAGAAGTAGTTGTATCAGGTCGTTTTTAACTTATTTTTAAAATTTAAATAACTTCGGCCCCAATCTTTTTTCCCGACCTCCTCAGTACATCAATACACTTTTTTCAAATTCACATATTTGTTTTATAAATTGTATAAGATGATCAAAAGATGATAAAATTGTAAAAGATGATCAATTGGACTTCGATTATCTCGGTTTCATGTGGTCCGTTTTTCCTCTCCAAACTCGGATTACTTGTCTGATCAACCGGTATGGTCCGGTTTTAAAAAATTATTTTTGTCATACTATCTAACGCATTGGTTATATATAAATTTAACAAATGGAAAAAATATTAGTGTTTATATATAATGTTTTGAATTTTTATTATTTAAATAATAAGTCATTGGAAAAAATATAACGTTTTTTCAAGTTACTAATCATTTATAGGATGATCTTTGAGTATTCCCAAATAGTGACGCGTTCATATATATTCCCAAATATTGTTTAATTTCTTTCTCATCACACGCATTTCGTTCTTTCTCATCATACGCATTCGTCAAACAAGTGGTCCCGTCTCTTGGACATTCTGGAAGATGGTCCATATATGTTAGATTTGTAAATCCATATAACTTTGACTTTGAAATGCTACTTGCCACTTAGAATGTTAATCATAGCATCTGTTGATGATTTGTAATACTTGATGGCAAAACTTTTTATGCATTATGTATAAGTGAATACTACAATGGTACGATTTTTCACATAAAATATAACTATTTATGATCCAAAATCCCTATGAATTAGTAAAGTAGAGGGGAAGTATTTGGGGCGGAAAAGTTCAGTGATGACATACACGAGTCCCCTTCATGTAAATTTAAATGTTGCTCGTATTCAACATTATGAATTAGAGTTTTGATCGTAACTGAACTTAACAAAACAAGGATGTTAATTATACTGAAAGTCGTCCGTGTTAAACAAAACGTTCATAACTATCGAGAGAAGGAGAATGAGAATGCTCAGTGGAACACCGATTCCAATTGCATCGGACATTCTTCAGAAAGTGATTGCGGAGTATTCAGAGAGTTAATTCGAGAAGCATATTAAATTCGCTTCAGGCGATTGATTGACAGTATTCAGAGATTGAGTTTTTCGTTGTGATATTCAGAGATTCCCAATTATTCAAATTCGATATGCACAAATTATTTTGTTGAGAAGTTATCAACAGATTATTGTGATATTATACACCAAAGACCGACTTTAATCCCTTTTATTTTTATTTTTATTTTATTTTTATTTTTATTTCAAAATTAAACTGCAAAATCAAGAATGAATTCAGAGTAGGACCTGTTATTAAAATTAAAATCACAAATACAAAGAATGATTCAGAGAGACCGTATTAAAATTTGATTTACAGACGATGGAAGTCGATCCAACTTATTATATTTTCATTTTAATCTTTTCTTTATATTTTTGTTAATCAACGTACCTTGTTCCTTCATCGATTTCTATGTGATGGCCTTTATACAAAATATCCGATAATAAGTAAACGTGATTTCAATTCTATGTGATGGCCTTTATACAAAAATATCCCCATTTATCACTAGAGTTCAACACTTATTTAAAATAGCTACGTCTTTGAACTATTTAAACTTGGACAAGATCATGTTTATTTGAGTTCTAACTAAACACATCTTCAATACATCGATTTCTTCACTAACGTTATTATTCTTACAAACTAAAATGATATTTGTACATTTATTAAAGAAATTATTGGATCATACATACGAGATATATATACTTAAAGTTCATTAGCACAACCAAACAAGATTGATTGAAGCAATATAATGGGAAATACTAGAGAAAGAGATTATTAGTGAGTGTTATGTTCTTGACGTTATAAATATATTATAGAGAAAGAGATGAAGTCGTTTGACTATTATATTTTCATTTAATCGTTTCTATTTATTTTTTATACTTTATAATTATTATCTAATTTTTTTTAAATAATAATAATTAGATTAATAATAAAATTAAACTTAGAATAAATTAGTATTAATATCATAATCAAAAACAAACTAATAAAATTCTTATTGAAAATTAATAATAGTAATAAAAATTAATAATAATTATTTTAGTAATTAACTAATAGTGTTACGTGACTGAGAATGAAAACTCTTTCCGAATTTGCTATTGTATGTCTAAAACTCTTAAGAGCTCTATTGTGTGTATTTCAATTTTATCTTTTAACGAATGATGTAAGAACCGGAATTTTTTTGAAAAATATCGAATATTTAAAGGGGTTAATGCACTTGAGGGTCACTCTACTATTCCCAATAACTCCGATTGGGTCATTGACAAAAATATATTTGTCTATTCCACTATACTCTTTAAAAACCGTTATTTAACTCATTGGGAACCCATCCCAACTTGTTATAGCAGGTTGCAAGTAATTTTTTTTTATATAAAAAATGGTTAATAAAACAAGTGGTCCTCATCTATCTTTCTTTCCTATCCATTCTTCATCTTAAAAATTTATAAGCTTGTCTAAACAGAAATCGAAATTACCATTTAATGGCTACTAACAAGTTTGGTGGGGAAAAGTATTTTCAGTTTGGGTTACAAACATAAAAAAACAAAAATAACACCACAAATGTCAAAATTAAGAAATCCATATTCCGGCGACGTGGGTCGAACCACCTGCCTGCATCCATTGACTCGCGAAGTGGGTCGAACCACCTGCCTGCGTAGACTAATTCGGCGTATTTAAGAGCCATGGTGTCTTTGAACTGGATTGCTTCGGCGCTCAAGTGTTAGTTACTCGAGTTCACGGCAGGCAGCGGCTAGGATGGTACCACCAGGGGTCTCGTAGACGCCACGACTTTTCATTCCAACTAGACGGTTTTCGACCATGTCAATTCGGACGATACCGTGACGGCCTCCGATGTCTTCTTCTGGGGGAATGCCTTCTTCACATTCAGCTTTATGTACTGCTTTGACTACTTCCGTTGCAATCTGCTCAAATCATGTTTTTTCTTTACTTATGGCTGGATTTTGTGTCAATGACATTGGCTACTTGTTTCTCGTGCTGACCCTTTGACTTGATTAATGAAACTATCCACTTACCTTCACTTAAAATATTACCCTTTTACTACAAATGGGTGTAGGGAAATCATATAGCAATTTTTTTAGATCAAAAGCAAAAAAGCGGATAAATGGGTGAAATTGGCTAAATATGGTGGTGATAATTAGTCAACAAGTCATAAGTCAACAAGTCATCCGGTTTAGCAGGTTACCAGTCATCCAAATGACGAATTTAAACTTTTTCGAAAACATGAATGATCATTTTAAACATTTTTTGAAAGTATAGTGATAACGACATATTTTTTTTTAGTTCAATGATCTAATCGGATTATTTGGAAGAGTACAGTGACCCTGGAGTGAAAAAGGCGGTCCGTTACATCATATGTGAAAAGATAAGAGTTGAATACAAACAATAGAGATTTTGAGAGTTGACTACATACAATAGCAAATCGGATAAACTTTGTTACATTCTCATGCACTTAGCCCAAAAAATAAATAGAAAAACAAAAAACAAAAATTAGAGGAAAAATTTGTATATGAGTTAATTACACGGATGGTCATTTTCCTCTTACAAATTTGTCACTTTTCGTCCTATTTTCTGAAAAATTACATGGGCAGTCCTTTATTTTGAATTTCTGCACATTGATAGTCCTTTAGTCCGTTAGGGTTAACTCAATTCTCTTAGTTATATCACAATGACCAATTTACCCTTTTTGTTTTATTCGTAAAGGACCGTTTTTGTAATTTTTATTATTTTTTTTTCTTTTTATTTGTTTTATAGCAATTGTTTTTATTAAAAGATAATTTTTTTTTTTTTTACAAAATCCAATAACCCATCAATAGAACGTTCTATTTCATTTCTCTTGAAACTCAAATCTTAAACTCTTGACAAGAAATTCAAACACAATATCGATCAAAGAAATTGAATTCAAAATCATAAAAGTCAACTATTGAACACATTAAACCCTACAAGTCAAAATTGACATATATATAAGATTATAAACCCATACTGTGAAATCCGAATCATCAAGAACTAATTCATTTTTCTTTTAGATCCATTTTAACACACAAATTACTTTCCTTTTTTTGTACAAAAAATAAAAAACAGCCACAATCATCACCACCGACGTTGTCGCCCCCGCCACCACCATCATCTTCAACACGCAAACTTGGAAATCTAGCTTTTGTTTTCTTTACCATGAGGATAACAAATCTGGAAACCACCACAATAGGGTTCCTACCCGGAGTGGATGGTTGATTCCAAGGATGGTGGACAATCTATGGGTTTTGATGAGAACCAAAATGTGATGGATTTGAGGTAGGTGGGTGTGTGATGATGTTCTTGATTCATAATTTTTATATTGATCTATGTTTTTGGAATATTTTTGAAGATGATAAAGAGGAAGATAGAGATAGGGTATTGATGGGTTATTTCAATTTCTTGGATCGATATTGTGTTTGAATTTTTTTTGTAAAGAGTTTAATTGATTTGAGTTTTAAAAGAAATGAAAAATAAAGTTCTGTTGATGTTGATGGGTTATTGGATTTTGTAAAAAAAATTAAAATTATTACTTTTAATAAAAACAATTGCTATAAAACAAATAAAAAGATAAAAAAATTACAAAAACGGACCTTTGCGAATAAGACAAAAAGGGTAAATTGGTCATTGTGATATAACTAACATAATTGAGTTAACCCTAATGGACTAAAGGACTATCAATGTGCAGAAATTCAAAATAAAGGACTACCCATGTAATTTTTCTAGAAAATAGGACGAAAAGTGACACATTGGTAAGAGGAAAAGGATCATCCTTGTAATTAACTCTTTGTATATATTAGGCCTTATGATCATACCACCTGAACAGTAAAGCCGGAAGACATGTACTAGGTAAACTAATATATACTTGAAAAAAAAAAAGGTTATCACAAAAAGATAAGAAAAAGAGTCATAGAGGTATATTACTTTAATTTAGTTTATTATGAGTCGTTTAAAAAATATTAGTAGCAATTTTGTTCGTTAAAAGTCTTAAAACATCTTATATTTTCACTTACCTTTCATTTCCACCATTACAACATCTTATATTTTCACCTAACATTATAACCCAATATAAGTCCTGTGTAATTGTATCTAGACTCTAGTGGTGGAGAAATGATACTTTATCAAGCTTATTATAGAATCAAGACCGAGCAATTAACCAAATTTATTGTTTTTTACACATTTAGATTAGTATTGTGAGATTTGGGTGAATTACTCCCTAAATTTGTGAGATGTTTCGTTATGCATTTTTAAACAGGTTGGTAATTGAAATGGATTTTGCTTGAGAGCAAGCAAAGGTTAGGTATGGGGGATTTGATATTGCATATTTTCAAATACGTTTATATGCGATATTTGGTCGCTTTTGTGTCAAAAGAATGATGGATAGGGTCGCTTTTGACTTTAAATGTTTGAAAGTGATTATTCAGGTCACAGGTATTAGCACGGAGCAAGAATTGGTGAATAGGCCGACGAAACGCAAGAAAAGGGCCAAAAGTACGTGAAGTGTGAGGCTGGAAGTAGATTTATTTTGGAGCAGCAATAAGAGGAGATAAGATAATTTTGAAGAAAGATCTTCAATCATAACGATTTTCAAACTCAATTACTTTACGATTTCGATTGGTTCTATGTTTAATATTATTTTTATGTCGTTTTTCTTTATTATTATGAGTAACTAAACCTAAACTCATTCGTTTTGGAATTAGGGATCTATTGGATGAATAACTTTAGGTTTTGAATGTTAAATGGATGATTTATGTTTGATCTAAGATCCGTTTTGGTTTTAATCATAATTATATTGTCTAAGTTTCTTATATTCATTGTTGATTGGTTACGTTAAACTATGGACGAATAAATCAGTTGGTCTATAATTGATTAAAGTTACCAATATTCGAGAGGAATTTGTCATAGAAACTTGAACAATTAAGAACGTTAGTTTATAATTAAAAGAAATTGGATTGATAAACTAATAAACTATTCGAGAGGAAATTTTATAAGATCAAACCAAAAACATCAACTTGATTCTTAACGTTTAGTTATTTAGGAATTTTACTCTATACGAGAGAAACGATATTGTTGTAGATAAATTTGGTATTTGAGAGGAACTTGATTATAAATTAGAAGTAAATTAGAAGTAAGTTAACATTCAACTCCTTAGGTGAATCAAACCAATAGTGGACTATTCAAACGCATGCTTTTCTTTTATTGAATTCTAAAAACAAATCTTTTCGCAATATCATTACACGTGATAAATTACGTTTACATTTAGATTAAGCAGCGTGACAACTCGGTCACAACCCCCACTTTTAAGTATCATAAATTCTTTACGTAATTCTAATACATAGTCTCTGCGAACGAACCTGATTTACCTGAACTATACTATACATGATTAGGTCCACTACCTAATTGTGTGTAGTCGAGTATTAGCGTATTTCTTATTTTTAAAAAGAGAGTAGATTTAACACATCAATTCCTCAAAATTGCCACATGTAGACCAACGAATCCTCTCATCCTTTGTAGCTCGAAGGATTATAATTTATAAAGGACCGGAACAATCGCTTTTCTTATCCACACATAACACTTCAACTCTCGACGACTGGTGTACTCTACTCCCAGCCTCAGACTCTTTCTCAACTCAAACACCCCATGTCCACGTTGAACATGCTCAGTACGAGTCACTATTCTCCTCGTATTAACCATCTCGTTGATTGATTGCCTAAACGGGTTGTTTGATTAATTACAATAACTCAAGAGTAAATAATAAATAAATACTCAAATAACACTTCTCACATATTCATATCCTCATCCTAAGGCACGGTCTCTTATGCGAACCGCGTCTTAATGCGAGACTGAGTACTGGTCCCTTTACTCAATTCACTCGCAACGCGACTCTGATACCAACTTGTAACGCCGTGATTTCCAAAATTCTCGAATATAAAAAAAAATCACTTTATCAGATTTAAGTACGCAAACGTGATTAATAAAATATTTTAGTTTCACAATTGCGGTTCTAAATAGAATCTACGAGTTACTTCAAAAACAATTTCATAATATTACATTAAGTTTACGTAATATATTTAATATAATTAACACTTTAAGACTTTATTTATAAAAGTTATACTCAACACATGGCGCAGACTACAAGTCTCAAAAAGGGAAGGTAACTACCCCCACAACACCTGCTCACCATGTCACTCCTGCTACGATGTCTACGAACAAAAGACACATTTTGAAAACAAGTGTCAGCAAACCTGATGAGAAATCAGGGTATAATAATATTATAAAACAGGTTTATAATAAAACACTTCTCGAGTCTCAATCCTTTCCCACCCGACAAGGTCACAATAACACAAAAGTAAGATTAAATGTATTTAAACAGTTGGGTATTGAAAGTTATGGATGAAGCTATAAAATCTTCAAAGTGTTTTTGCTTTAAGTTTTAATCCGGGTGAACAATGTTCATCACCCGAATTAAAACTTAGAAAGTCTTTCAATGAAGACCTTAACTCAAGAGAACAAGTTTGCTCACCAGAGTTAAAATAAGGTCACCCGAGTTAATGTTAATTGAAGATTTAGTTGATCAAGACAAGTCAACATGCAATACTTTAACTCGGGTGAACAAGTTAGTCTACCCGAATTTGATGAAGTTCACCAGAGTTAAATTAATGAAGACTTACGTATTTTATTTGTAGAGAGTATGTATTAAGATGTCTATAAATATAGTGATGTGTGTGTTTAGTTAGTTGTCTTTGAACCCAGACTCATTTGAGTACCGTAGAACTTCAACATTTTGTAAAGGGTTATTCCCACCAAAATCACACTATCTATGTTATCTTTACATTCTCTTTCTATTAAAAAAAAAGAAGGTTGAAATGATGAACACAAAGCTAAGAATTTACTCGGAGTTCATGTCTGCACGCTTATCCAAGTCTAGATTAATGATTCATCAATTTAATCAACTTAAGTCATTCTAGTTGAAGATTTGTGAAGAATTTGAGTTTAAGTCGGGTGAATGATTGAAGTTTACATGAAGCATTATTTGAAAACTACTTCACGAATGACTTTAACGAATTCACAACGACTTTTAAACACACGGTTTAGGACTCAATCTTCAAGGAGAGCTCAACGCATAACTCTAAATTTGAGGGGAGTTCATTCTACATCACATCGAATTACTTTCCTTCATTTTTACGAAATAAATCATGAATCACCTCTTTGATATTTTACGGGAGGGGATTCAAGATTAGCGTGAAAAACTATTTGTGATGTGTTTAAAACATTTTAATTGATATGATGTTAATGAAAATCACAAATGTTTTTCAAAATGACTTCCTAATTCTTCGTTTGTTACATTATTTCATTTGGATGTTTTTCAAAATGACTTCCTATTATTATTATTATTATTATTATTATTATTATTATTATTATTATTATTATTATTATTATTATTATTATTATTATTATTATTATTATTATTATTATTATTATTATTATTATTATTATTATTTATCAATAATGGGTTATTAGAATTATATTAAAATATTTTAGTTAAATGGGGAACATTATATTTAGAATATATAAATGAATAAATATAAATGAATAAATATAATAAATTGTTAAAAATAAAATAAAATTAACATTATTAAATAAATTAAAAGGAAAGACCTATATTGGTCTATAGAAGTTTTTTTCACTCAAAATAAGATTCTTTGTTGATTTGATTAATTTTTAAAAAATTAAAGGGCTAATATAAATTTTATAGAGATCTTTTAAGCTAAATGGTGGATGGATTAATGGATTTAATTGATAAATAAAAAGGGTTAAACTAGTTTTTTGTAAAAAATATTGTGTTAGGAATTATTATTATTATTATTATTATTGTTATTATTATTATTATTATTATTATTATTTTTATTATTATTATCATTATTATTATTATTATTTTAAATATTATTATTATTATTATTATTAATATTATTATCTATCAATAAGCGGGTTATTAGAATTATTGAGATATTTTAGTTAAATGTGGAACTATATATTTTGAAAATATAAAGGCATAAATATAATAAATAGTTAAAAATAAAAATTAAATCGAGTTTATTAAATAAATTTGAAAGGAAAGGGTTATATTGGTTGATAGAGGTTTTTCCAATCAAAAATTACATTCTTTGTTGATTTGATTAATTTTGTCACACCCCGCTAAAGCGGAAACACGGAATGTGAAGAGCAAAGAATCATTTCACGAGTTATACCAAAAGTCAACGGTTCAAGTCATTTAAATTGAAATTAAAAAGGTAACCATGTTCGAAAGATACAACCAAGATCCGTAAGTATAAAACGAAAAATACATAATAAAGTATTTTAATAAAAATTCCCAAGTATCAAAGGTCTTTTTAACTAGCTTGACCCGCCTGAGCAATGCACTTCACAACTTACGCTTAGTTTCCTGAAACATGAGATAAAGTGTCAACTACGAAAACGTAGTGAGTGAGTTACAGTTTATAAGTTGATCAATGGTTTCAAATAAAAGTTCAAAATAAGCTCAAAGTTCGTAAAAGTTCAATATAAGTATATAAAGGTAAAAAGATTTCCCAAAAGGAGGTTAGCGGAGAAAAGTCGCTTAAAATTTATATACTTTTGAAGTTTCGAGTAACGGGCGAATCGGTGCCCTAAGTTCGTAAAAACTAAGTAGAGTCAGGTTTTAGTCAAAACGTAGTTGCGGAATAATCGCCAAAAGTTCGTAAATTTATGCGTAAAGGTAACTAATTAGATTTCTTGTATCAACCTCTTGGCATCTATAACTTAAGGGGGTGTTTGTCTAAGCTTATATTTTGGGCTTAGGCTTATGTTTTATAAGTAGCTTATGGCCTATAAAATATAAGCTTTTAAATTTTTATTAAGTGTTTGGAGTAGCTTATGACAAGGCAAAAATATTTGATAAGCCCATAAGCCACACAAAAGGAGCTTATGAAAACCCCCTTACATAAGCTCATAAGCCTAAGCTAATAAGCTCAAACAAACACCTAAAATGGGCTTATCTCTCTTACATAAGCTAATAAGCTCATAAGCCCCTTCTATAAGCTAAAACAAACACCCCCTAAGTGTTCACACTAATCCGATTGTTCAACCGTGAGGCCCCTCTTCCCGCCTCTCATACGGGAAGTTGTTCTAGTTCTTAGTAATATGTACTTAGACTGCCATCTAAGCAAGGAACGGTTCTTTCCTAAGTATCGATACCCATAATTACTATACGGCTATGTAGTTAATAGTGTGTAAGTCTAAGTTCCAAAAAAAGTAGTTGGGCACTAAGTAGGTTTGTTTTAAAGAGAGAGAGTCGTCCGCCACTTAAGATCATGTTATAGTTCCATCAAGGGTTGGTCCGTATACAAGCATCAGTGATTAGTTTAGTTCAAAAGAGAGCGAGCCAGTAAGTTCAAGTAGAGTAAAATGTTTTACGCATAAGAGTTCAAATAGTTCGTACAAAATAGTTCCAAAGTTCAATAAGTTCCAAGTCAAAATAGTTTATAAGTTCAAAAGTCAAAGTTCAACAAGTTCAATAAGTTTCAAAAGTCGAAATAGTTCAATAACTACAAAAGTCAAAATAGTTTAATAAGTTCAAAAGTCAAAATAGTTCAACAAGTTTCAAAAGTCAAAATAGTTCAATAAGTTCAAAAAGTCAAAATAGTTCAATAAGTTTCAAAAGTCAAAATAGTTCAAGGACAATTAGCTCATAAGCATTGTTCGCAAGTGATATCGCTCATTTATACGAGTATTTTATCGCGATATTCATTGTGTTTTGAGTCCCAAACGTAATGGAAAGACCCGTTTATGCTTATGTTTTTGTAAAGTTATGTTTTAGGTTGAGTTAGGTGTTTTTGGAGCAAAAGGAATGAGTTTTTGGACTTTAATATGAAAATGGATAAAGCAATGTGGGACAGGCGACGCATTGGAGCAAGCTAGACAAAGCATTCAGCTCGGAGGTGAGAATGCGAGGCATTCGTTTGACAGGCGAAACATTCAGGCCATCGGAGGTGAGAATGCGAGGCATTCGTTTGACAGGCGAAGCATTCTTTGTGCTGGCAGTTACTTGTCAGTTTTTTAATGTTAATCATGGGAATACCAAAAGTCTATCCTAACACTATAAAATAGGGACGAGGGGAGCAGTATTCTATCATCCTTTTGATCACAATTTGGGCATTATCATCAAATTGAAAGCATTACTTTCATTTGGAACAATCGTTAATTTCATATTTCATCAAACAATCGTCAATTTCAATTTCGTTTAGTTACTTGGAGAATTTTTGGGAACTTGTTACTTACAATTGGTATTGAACTTTTACCTATTTTTCATTGCAATTGAATTATGTCTTTCATATATTTGATTAGTTTCGTTATAATTATGAGTAGCTAATTTCCTTAAACGTTTGCTTGGATTTGTGATCGTTTGTGTGTTAGATTTTGGGTGTGAAATTAGATTGATGTGTAGAGGTTAATCGGGGACCCGTTTGGGTTAATATCTTAATTATATTGTTAAAATTGTTTATACTCTTGTTTGGTAATCTAAAAACGGGTATTCGAAAGGAATCCGTAATTTTTACTCAAATAGGAACGAATTAATCGGCCGGTCTTTAGTTGATTATAAGTTAGTGGTATTCGAAAGGAATCATTAACAACGATTTGAACAAGTAGGTATTAACACGAACGCTAGCTACTAAATTAAGAGAAATCGGTTTAGGAGTTAGTAAGCTATTCGAAAGGAAGCTTATAGGTTAATTCTCACACATCGGCTTGAAACTTTATGCACAATTACTTGAGGTGTTAGCGGTATTCGAAAGGAATCGTTGCATGGTTAGGTAATTGGAGAAATCCGGTATTCGAAAGGAACTTAGGATTTTATATTAGAAGTTTATCGACATTTTCACACCTAAGAAATAACATACATTCGTAAACGGTCCAAGCAAGCGTCTTTTTATATATTTGAATTACAAATCACTTTTAGTCGTTTTTACTTTAAGTCTTCCTAAGACTAAAACCCCCACTTTGTTACTTATATATGTTTCATAAACGACAATTGAAATATCCCAATTGAAAGTCCCTGAGTTCGAACCCGAACTTGCCCAAACTATACTACAAACGAAATGGTACACTGCCCGGTGTTGTGGTCTAGCGAAAGC
Source organism: Senecio squalidus (assembly GCA_910822075.1). Taxonomy (NCBI): domain Eukaryota; kingdom Viridiplantae; phylum Streptophyta; class Magnoliopsida; order Asterales; family Asteraceae; genus Senecio; species Senecio squalidus. Next base: position 720 of record CAJVGC010000511.1, on the reverse strand, counting down.
AAAAAGGGAAGACTAGATTTCACACATCAAGTTTTGGCGCCGCTGCCGGGGACTTGATAATTGGGATTATTATTTGTCGTTTATTGTTCAAAGTATTTGTTTTTATCTATTTTAGTTTTTAGATTTTGTTTTATTTATTTTCAGGTGCTTTTCACGTTTTGGTTTTTGTTTAGTTATGATTTACAGGTTGTAGATATATCAACTATTATGGATATTCGGATAAGGGAAATTACCGAGACCCAGTATGTGATTTTGGTTATGATGATAGAGGACGGGGGAACAACCAATCTTACGAACGAGAATTTTGGTATGAGGAAAATCAACCGAAGAAAGAAGAAGAGCAAAAGTTGAAAGAGTGGTTTAAAATCTTTGTTGAAATGAAAAAACAGTTTAATGATGGGATTATTAAATACTTGGAATTGCTAGATCTTCGACTTGAACTTGATCGTCAGGATTTTGATGTCGCAAAACAACGGTTAGAATGGCAGTTGGAGGAGTTGGAAGAAAGAGCAAGGGATCAACAAGAGGAACAAGTAAATGCAATTTCAACACGGTGGGAATATGAGTATTGGGATGAAGAAACTGAAAACAAAGAAGAGCCCGAAGCTGAACCTGAACCCACTGCGCCGCAGTCACATTCACTGCGACGCAGTGATATCTCAGAACCCGTTTCCGATTTTGATAGTGATTTTGAGTCGGACGAGGAAGAATGTGAGGACC
>CAJVGC010000510.1:0-54930 GCA_910822075.1 Senecio squalidus | reverse complement strand
TCAAATGGTCCTACGTATCTGGGGCTAAGTTTTCTAGTGTTTTCCGCGGCGTACTTCACCTTTCCCAAGGTGACTCCTTAAGAGTACTTTGTTGCCGACTTGAAATTCTAAGTCTTTTCTACGCACATCAGTGCAAATCGTTTGACGGCTTCTAGTAGTCTTAGTCGTTCCTTATCGTTGTGATTTATCAATCGTTTCTTTTCTACTACATCCGTGCTAATTAGTTGTCGATCTCCTGGGTCCAACCACACAGTGGAGATTCGCATTTCGTTTCGTAAAGAGCTTAAAAGGCGCACACTTGATACTAGCGCGATACTATTGCTATAGGAGAATCCCGTTAGTGGTATATGATTATCGAAGTCGATAACACATGCTTTTAGCATATCACCTAAGATTTGTATTGTAAGTTCGCTTTGACCATCGGTCCGTGGATAGTAAGGCCGTGTTTAAATATAATCGTGTGCCAGAAGATTCTTGGAATGCCTTCCAGAATCTGAAAGTGAAGCGAGTATCTCTGTCCGAGATAATTGACGTGGGTATTTCGTGACGAGTCATTCCCTTGTTGATGTATATTTGGACAAGTTTTTCCACGTTAAAACTTTCCTCGATGGGAATAAAGTATGCTGACTTCGTTAGTCGATCTACTACAACCTAGATCATGTCGTTACCCCTTTGATGTTCGAGGTGACTTTGTGACCGTCCATTGTGATTTGTTCCATTTCCACTCGGGAATTCGGGTTGCTGTAGTAATTCCGGATGGCTTTTGATAGTCGGGCCTTCCACTTCGCACAAGTGAGGCATTTCTCTACGTATAAGGCAACGTCTCTTTTCGTTCCAGGCCACCATATTGTCCTCTTTTCCCTGGATGAATGGAATATCGTGTTCTGTGTGCTTCATTCATAATGTCTTTCTCAATTCGTAGTCGTAGGAATCCAGGCTCGATCCCTAAATGAGTAGACATCGGCGCTTTTCCTTACAAAATCCTTGTTGTGTTTGTGCAAAGTTTCGACCTTTATGGTTATCTGCTTTCAAAGCCTCATGTTGAGCATTTGCTATATGCGTTCTCGAGTCGGTTTAAGGTAATTCCTAATGCACGCACTCGGGTTGTTTGTTGCCTTTCTTTCCTACTCAAGGCATCTGCTACGACGTTTGCTTTGCCAGGGTGATACTTAATATGACAGTCGTAGTCGCTAAGGAGTTCCAACCATCTCCTTTGCCTCATGTTGTATAGCTTCTGATCTAGTATATGTTGCAGACTCCTATGGTCCGTGAATACCGTGCATTTGGTTCCGTGAAGATAATGTCTCCAGATTTTTAAGGGCAAAAATTATCGCTCCTAATTATAGCGGCCGCGGCATTTCTTGAGTTGTCGCGATGCGTATGCTATGACCTTATTTTGTTGCATCAATACATAACCTACTCCTAGGTTAGATGCGTCACAATACACTATAAAGTCTTCGTTTCCCTTAGGAAGAATTAGAATTGGGGCATTGCATAGTTTCGTTTTTAGGATATTGAAGGCTTGTTCTTGTGCATCTCCCCAGTTGAACTTCTCGTTCTTTTGCGTTAACTTTGTTAGGGGTTTAGCTATCTTTGGATAAGTCTTGAATGAATCATTGGTATTAACCGGCTAGTCCTAAAAATTTGCGGATTTCTGTCGGACTCTTGAGAGTTTCCCAATTCCGTATAGTTTCGATTTTTGATGGATCAATGTGAATTCCGGATCCAATAACTGCGTGTCCGAGAAATTTGACTTTACGCAGCCAGAATTCACACTTTGCAAGCTTTGCGTAATGTTGTTGTTCCTTGAGTAATTCCAATAATAGTTTTAAGTGCTCTGCGCGATTTTCCTTTGGTGCGCGAGTAGATTAAAATATTGTCGATTCGTGGAGGAGGGTACCGATTCTTGACGGTTAGTTTATCCAATACTCGGTAGTCGTTATACATGCGGAACGATCCATATCCCTTTTCAACGAATAAGATCGGCTTTCCCCATGGTGATAAGCTTGGTCGGATAAATCCTTATCCAATGATTCATGAACTTGGTTGCATAGTCCCTGCATCTCAGTCGGAGTTAGTTGGGATGGCGTCCTTGCCACTCGTGTCGCTCCAGGAATTTCTTCGATTCTAAGCTCCACTTGCCTCGGTGGTGGTAGTTCTAGTAGTTCTTTGGGAAATGCCTCCGGATAGTCTCTAACTATCGGCATGTCCTTAAGGTCTGCTGCTTGTGTTTGTTTGTCCTTTACGTTTACTAACGATGTAAAGCAGCCCTTATTCAAGTATTTGCGCGTTTTCATCACCGGTACAAGTTTCGAAGTTTGTCCCAGCCTATCTCCTTGTACTATCAACTACTTCATCCTAATCGTCTTATCTAAGCAAAAGATTTTCGCATCTTGAATGGTCAACCAATTCGTTTCTATTCCTGTGTCAGAGCTGCAACTACTCGGGGGTCGTATCTCGCGTCCTCAGTTCGTATAACGAAGGCTCTAACTCGTATGATGCTCGGGATGCCAAAGTTGTGTTGAGTATCGAGGTAATGTTTAAGTTTACTTAAATGGACTAGTAATAGCTTGGGCGAGTCACCGGGAAACACTTCCGGTACTCCCTTACTACTAATCGGTTTCCTTGGGCACCTTCTTGGTTGAATAGCAACGAGCTATTACCTCGGTTGTGAGTGTTTTTCGGGTATACGGTTTAGGGTTGTCCTTTCCATGTCGCCTTGCGTGAATAAGGTCTTATTGTAGAGCAGGTGTTTAGATGAATTCCTTGCAGAGACATGACTTCAACATGTTTGACAAATAGCTATTCCGTAGTTTATCGTAATCATAAGAATGTGATCATACCTTCGTGATGATCCTTCGTTTTAGGGTATGCTTCCAAAACCTACCTTGTTTTGAAGTCACCTTAGATTTGCATTCGAGTCTAGGAATCCACACTGACCAACGATTCCCCAAATAAGTTTGCGATATCCTTGCGATTTCATAAATGCTAGTCCTTTAATCGAGTACCATCAAGTATTGTACATTATTTCGCGTGATTATAATGTCACAAAATGAAAGTAAGGTATGCGGCATACATGTTTATGCTAGGGGCATATCATGCGATTTAGATTAAGAATTCGTGTTAACCAAAGATTACTATATTGGGTGCACTAAGGCGAGCGAGCGATAACAGTGATTTTCAAAACTCTTACGTGTAGCAATTCCACCACTAGCATCGAGTTGTCCGGACTGCCCTATGTATCGTTTATTTGGCATGAAGTATGTCGAGTGATAGTTTGTGAATGCGAGAGTCATGATACATCGACTTCTGGATCATTTCCGGAGATCCGTAAACTTGTCGCATGAATCCATCACAGTCCTTAGCTATCGGATATCTTGGGTGCATCACTTAGTATGTCGAGTTGCACTACACTCATGTGTGATGTGGGAATACTTCCCCGTTGTCACAAAAGGGTATCGCGTAAATATTAGTGGGATCAGTGTGTATGGTGTCGATAGTCGAGAATGTGTTGTGTGTACGGTGTTGATAATCGAGAATGTGTTGTCTCCGCCTAAAGAATGGGAGAAATAGTCGGCATGGGACAGTATAAACCAGTCCAGATCCGAGTCGTTATACGGTAATGTAATAGTTTACGATTGTATGAATGGATTTCGATAATGTTAATTCAACGCTCCTATACCTTGATAACGTATCACTATCGTATATCAGGTTCGTAGGGAAAATGTGAGTTTTCAAGAGTTTGCGTCGGGTATCTACCTCGTTGTCTGACACGGTTGTATTCGTCCTTTCGTCGTATCGTAGAAAGGTGATTGGGACCAAATTCCCACTAAGTCGTAATGTCATCTTAGCATCATTCTAAAGCGTACAGCGTTTCGTTGTCGGGCGAAGCTAACTCTTTCCCCCTCGGCCTAGCCTAAATCGGGGACTAGTTAGTTCGAAGATACGGCTCACGTTAGTGTTAGTAATAAGCTGAGCACATAGAGTATCTTAAGTATAGCATCTAGGTCTGTGTGGGTCTGACTTCAAGAATTCCCGGGGAGGTTCGTTTAATGTTTACCAATCCCGTTCTGGCATAATTTAGTCCAAATTATTCATAGGTGATCAGGCTACGAATAATTCAAGTTAAACAATGCCTTCACGTTTTGGTTAGATAAAATCTTTCGTTTTAGAAACTGGTTATAGTTTGATTTTTGAAAAATCGGTATTCACTATAACCTTGCGCTCTGATACCAAGTCTGTCACACCCCGCCAAAGCGGAAACACGGAATGTGAAGAGCAATAGCATTCGATACACAAGTTTATAATTCCACACCAAATTATATTAAAAGCAACATAGCTTCAAAGGTTTACAAATGTTTAGTTTGCATATCCGAAATACAAGTTAAGTGTTCATAGCCAAGCCACCCGAACCCTTTCCCATTCTTGAAGTCATCAGCCCAAAGCATAAAGTCATCAGCAAGCTTAATCGTAACCTGAAAATACGAGTCAAGTGTTAACTACGGGAGACGTAGTTAGTGAGCTACAAAGTTTTAAGTAATCAAAGCGTTGACGCATAGCAATGCGTAAAGTATAAGTAAATCAAGTTTCGACGCATAGCAATGCGTAAATAAATATAGCATTCATGTAGTTGTCGCATAAGCATGCGAAAAGTATAGCATTCAAAAAGTAGTCGCATAACCATGCGTAAAGTATAGCTTTCAAATGATTGACGCATAGCAATGCGTAAAGTTTAGTTTTCGTGTTCGTAGGCATTGACCACATAGCGCGACTATGTGACAATCCTAGTGTTGCCCAATGATCGTTGCTAAGCCTAAAGCCTACCCATTTAGTATTATGCACCATCGTTATAGGTCGTTGTGGTGAGGGTCAATCTACCCTAATAGCGCTATCCATATCTACTAACGGTCCTTTCCAAAGGGATTAATAGCAACTAATGTCCTTGGTAGTTTTCGGGAGTTTTCAATGGTTTCTCACGTCCATGTTGTACAAAGTCCGCAACATGACGATCGATTGTTTTAGTCATTGGCAAATATAGCTTTCGTGTCCTCGACATTGTTGGCAAAACCCTCAACAATGCCGGCAAAATAGTTATTCGTTTTAGTATTCAAAATATCAGAGCATTTCATAGTAGCATTCAAAATACATAAGTGTTTTCATAATAGCATTGAGTATCAAATCGTTTTCGTAATAGTTTTCGAGTAACAAAGCGTTTCGCAATAGTTTTCAAGTAACAAAGCGTTTCACAATAGTTTTCGGGTAACAAAGCGTTTCACAATAGTTTTCAAGTAACAAAGCGTTTCACAATAGTTTTCAAGTAACAAAGCGTTTCACAATAGTTTTCAAGTATCAAATATTTTTCGTTTAGCATTCAAGTAGTAAAGCGTTTTTCAGCTTAAATATAGTTAAGCCTAAGACTCGCATTTCACCCCAAAAAGTATTAAAAGCGTTTAAAGAGTAGGGGTTTGTAACTCACTGTTTGCGAAGATCGTAGCATGCTCGGAATAGCTCGAAAGGTGCTCGGAATCACCGGAATCCTAATATGTGCCAAATTCTTGGGTAAGTATGATGTTATTAGTTAACTTTGTTATTCGTATATCGTATAATGTTTTACAAGTAGCAATGTTTTGATTTACTCTTAGTGACAAAAATTGTTGTGTCCGAAATCGTTCAAAATTGTTATTGTTACGCCTTGTCCAAAAGTGTCCAAAGTTAATGTTATTATTAATGTGATAAGTTATGTTTTAGCCACTGAAGTGTTTTATAAAGTTCTAACGAAATTTGGGCAGCGCTTCCGCGCTATAGTTTCTAAATCCAAATTTTCCCACTTTCCCGCTTACAATTTATAACACTTATTAAGCTAATTCACCAAGTTCAATCCAAATGTAATATGTCAAATAAGTCATCCCAAACACAAGTATTTGTTTATTACAGCAGCTTATATTCAGATTCGAGATAACAAGTTCAAAATGGCGATTTTTATCAAGTTAACAACGATTTTTGGAGCTGCCAGCAGCTCGGTGCTTAGCACCTGTCTCGTGGTGCGCAGCACCTGCTCGCTGGTCTTCTCCAAAAATCGTTTTTGGTGGTTAAATCGGTTATCTTGATGGTAGATTTCGACATGCAATTGTTATAAACCTTATTAATCATCATTTTCTCAGTTTATATGTAACTTTTATCCATAAATTTGAAGATCTAAGCATCATTAATTAAAAACCCGTTTTTGTATAAAAATGGTCATAAAACTTCATCAAAACTTGATTTTAGAGCTTGGATCATACATGCAATTGGTTATAATAGTAATATAAGTAAAAAGGAAGAGTTTCTACCGAATGAAAGTGTTTAGATGATGGTCTAGGCGGATTTAGAGCTCCAAAAGTGTAGAAAACGTTTTGTAATCGAAATAGCTTTGATCCCCTTGCTTTCCCTTGTTGTTAGAACGATTTTAAAGTGGATTTTAGTTGGTTTATATGGTTGTGTTTTCTGGAAAAGATGAAGTTCTTGAGAGAAAATGGAGATAAAAGAGAGAGTGTGTTTTTTTTTGTGTGTAAATGTGTGTGTTTGTGTTTTTGTTAGAATGAGATAAGGAAAGGGGGTATAAACCAGATTTTCTGTGATGTTTGGGGGCCATAAACGAGTTGGACTTGAGTTGGGCCTAAGTAGCATCGAGATTGGGTCATGAAACAACAACCCAAACCTGTCCAGCAGCCTGGTGCGGCGCACCAAGGCCTAGGTGCGGCGCACCGGGCCCTTTTTCCGGTTTTGTTCGTTTTTCGTTTGCGTAATTGTTAAGCAATTGCGTTCGTTTGGCGTTTAAGATTGTTTTGCTATGAACTTAGGCAAGTTCATTATATGTTTTCTTGGTATTAAGATTCGATTGTTGGTTTGATTCCGATTCCGATTCCGTTTCCGAGACACACACGTTTAAAGTTTAAGTAACGTAAACCTACGTTAAAAGTTTTGTGTGAGTTACATCGAGCTTAGCTTAAAGAGTTATGTCTACGTAACCACGTAACACATAATGTTAGTTATAACGGGTAGCAAGTATAGCGTATCGAGGTTAAAAGTTAGTGTTCTCGAGCTGAGTTTTGACGGTTGTCACATACACATAAAATGTTCATCATAGATGTGCATCATAAATGTGCATCATAAATGTGTATCATATTTTTTTTTGTACATAACTTTTTTAGAGCAAAAACAAAAAAAAAATTCTCGAAAAAAAATATTTCGATTTTTTTTCTTAAATATTTTTTTATTAAAAAGAAAAAAAAAAAAAAAAAATTCAAGCTTGCCACATGTCACTTTTACAATGCTTCTCACACTTTTTACAAATTTAACACTTTTTACATGAACCATCTCCTATATATATATATATATATATATATATATATATATATATATATATATATATATATATATATATATATATATATATATATATATATTGAATGGTTCATGCGAGAACCAAAATTTTTGCGAGAATTTATTTTTAGCCTTCGATCAAGTAAATCTATGGATGATATTGATTGTGCCAAGATTGTCAAATTGATAAAGTTTAAATGATTTATTGTAACTTGTAAAAGGGTATTATAGGTATTTCTTTTTAATCTTTTTTCATTCAATTTAATCAGTTACTAGAAAAAGGTCCATGCCCATTTTTTTCTCACCTTTTCACGTTTTCATTCTTTATATCAACATTTTTATTAATAATCAAACATAATATTTCTCTAACCCTCATCAAAAACCACACCTTAGCCACCACCATCACATTTAACCACATGTTTCTCTCTCTCCGGTCTTCAACAACGAGAGGATAAAAATAAATAGGTTTGTTTTCTATCCTTGTATTTCCATGTGTCTATAGAAATCATGTAACCGTTTTATTTTCAGGTTAGTGTTTATTCAGGTTAGGGTTTTTTTTTTATTAAATCGAAACAATTTAGCTATAAGTTTGTATTTATTATGTGTGTTTGGTATTTATTGAGATATATAGCTCGTCCCAGCTAAGCTATCAGTCCCTTTAAGGTGAAGCCAAACTGTCAGTCCCTTTAAGGTGAAGCCAAGCTGTCAGTCCCTTTAAGGTGAAGCCAAGCTGTCAGTCCCTTTAAGGTGAAGCTAAGCTGTCAGTCCTTTTAAGGTGAAGCCAAGCTATCAGTCCCTTTAAGGTGAAACCAAGCTATAATAAATAGGTTTGTTTTCTATCCTTGTATTTCCATGTGTCTATAGAAATCATGTAACCGTTTTATTTTCAGGTTAGTGTTTATTCAGGTTAGGGTTTTTTTTTTATTAAATCGAAACAATTTAGCTATAAGTTTGTATTTATTATGTGTGTTTGGTATTTATTGAGATATATAGCTCGTCCCAGCTAAGCTATCAGTCGTGAAGCCAAGCTGTCAGTCCCTTTAAGGTGAAGCCAAGCTGTCAGTCCCTTTAAGGTGAAGCCAAGCTGTCAGTCCCTTTAAGGTGAAGCTAAGCTGTCAGTCCTTTTAAGGTGAAGCCAAGCTATCAGTCCCTTTAAGGTGAAACCAAGCTATCAGTCCCTTTAAGGTGAAGCCAAGCTATCAGTCCCTTTAAGGTGAAGCTAAGCTAGCATTCCAGTCCTTTCAAAGGGAAGCTCACTCCTTTTGAAGGGGTGTCATAGGTCATTAGTTTTACGTCAATTTCCATATTTGGACTATGAAATGACGGCCCAAAAACTACGATGACGGCCCACGGCCCACAAACGAATGCCTATAAATATCTGACCATTTGTCAGATTTCGGGATCATCATTCTCACATTTATCACCTACGTTCAAGAGATTTTTCCCACTCTCTTACGTCACTCCCTCTAATCAATACGGTCACCTTAGGCTCGCTAAGAGCTTAGTAGGTTTGCACTGCCCTAGCAGGAGACGGTATTGGTTAGCCATCACACCCAGTCCTGTGAGCACGTCAATCGTTGCTCAAACATTGGCGCCATCCGTGGGACCGTTATAGAACAACGGTTTTTCACTAAGTTTTCTCCTTAACCCTTCACTCAATGGATTCAGGCCCTGCCATGAACCCCCCACCGAGCAGAGAGGATCCTCCTCCCTCGGTAGACATCAACACCCCCCCCCCCCCCAAACTCCCAAGTCACTGGAACAGGAGACGGGACGGGGAATGCTAGAAGGATCAGCGAAGAAAACCTATCTGGTGTTCGGACCAGACTTTACCCTTTCGGGTCTAACGACACAGCTGAAGTGGAAGTGCCTAGCACGGGAGAGGCATGCCAGTCAAGTTATCAAGGCTTCCAGTTGGGAAGGCCTCCAGGTATCACTCCAACCTAGAACTTTCCACAACTTGTTAGCTTGGAAACCTCCACTCTTACCCAACAACCATCTCCCACTCCCACTCAAACCCCTTCCAGGGAACAACCATCAGTAGAAGAAGCTTTGGAGATTTTAAAGACAACCTTGTCCCAACAACAAACACCCCCACCGACTCCACCCGCACAAAGTGATTTCTTAGCCAGGCTCATAGAAACATTGAAGCCTAAGCCTGCGCCACAACCAATTCCTGAGGTCAATGCGAGTGTCTTGTTGGGACAGTTGGTCAATGAGTTGCAAAGGCAAAAGGCACCAGAGCCTACCCCTCCTCCACCCCCACAAGATACCACTCAAGAATTACTCAGTTTGTTGAAGGGCCTCGTGGGAGAGAGAGAAGGACCATCTCGGATAGCAACCATGCCTACTTCTGTGGTGAACTCTAAGTTTTGTGACTGGGTGGCAAGATATCCCATCCCAGACCGACAGAGAGTCCCCTATATAGTCGGCACTTATGATGGAACAAGAGACCCAGAGGATCACTTGGCACTTTTCGAACAAGCTATCATGACAGAAAAATGGGTAGACCCGGTAACATGTTTCCGGGAACGTTGCAAGGTTTCGCTAGAGATTGGTTCACAAGCCTCCCAGAGAAAAGTATTTATGATTTCTACGACCTTAAAGCTAAGTTTACCTCCAACTTTTTTCAACAAAAAAAGCAAAGGAGAACCCATCTTGAGGCACATCTCATACGCCAGCGAGAAGGGGAAGGCCTACTAGAGTTCATCCTCCGTTACACACAAGAGTGCTAGAAGATACCAGGCCTGCCCAAAAGTCAACAAATATCCGGGTTCACACTCTCACTACTCCCAGGCCAACTCCAAGAACAACTCGCAGCACGAATCCCAGTTACCTTCAAGGAGACAACAGATGTTTGTTACAATTATTTAAGGTCAAAGGAAACGATTGCTTTGGCAAGAAGCGTAACAAGTGGCAAGAGAGATAGGGCATGGAACGGACCAACTGTCGGAGGGACAAATAGACAGGAGCCCCGACATGATCGTCGAAGAAGGGATCATCGTGACAACAGACAAGGCAGACGAGAGGAGGAAAGACCTCCTAGGAGATTCACCCCTTATGAAAGGAGCCCGTCTGGGGGGAACCTCAGCAAGACCCCCATGGAGATTTTAAAAACTGAACAAATAGGGGCGACGTTTAAGCCACCCCCTCGTATGCTTCACCGCTCTGGAACAAAGAATATGAACAAGCGTTGTGATTTTCATGAAGACTATGGCCATGCCACTAATTCATGCCAGGAACTAAAAGCTGAAATAAAACGGGCATTGGATGAAGGTAAGCTTGAGCACTTGGTGATAGGAGCAAGGCAGCAAGCGAAAAAGTCACCCGCTAAAAAGGTCTATGAGTGGCAGAAGGCAGCTAGGAAAGACAACCACCCTGGCCCCCCTGATGGTCATGTGTGCATGGTAAGCGGAGGCTCCCAGAAACGAAAGTACCTTGTGCTACAAAACTGGATGATGCAACCGATATCTTTCCCCCCAGTGGAGACTACTTCCACCAATCCGGTCGTAATCCATGTCCGTTTGGCCAATTATGAGGTCGAAAAATCCTACATAGACACTGGTAGCTCCGCTGACATCATCTATGAACATTGCTTCAAAAAGCTTCCTCAGAAGGTTAGAGAAGCTATACTCCCCGCTGAGTCCCCCTTAGCAGGCTTCGCAGGAGAAATTCATTGGCCCATCCGTCAAGTCATGATTGAAGTCATGATGGGGGAATACCCATTTCATCGCCTTGAAGTACTAAACTTCACCATTGTAAGGGCTCCATCCGCCTATAACGTAATATTGGGAAGGCCTTCCATAGAAAGGTTTTGGGCGATCCCCTCAACCATACATGGAATGATCAGGTTCCCAACGCCAAACGGCATAGGTGTGACAACCGTCTAAAAATCAGGAACTCGTTCGGTTATTCTATCGGCGAAATTCTCTAGTTACTCCTTTATCATGTTCACTCGTGTGACAATCGTCCAAAGTTCCGGGAATTCCTTCAGTTACTTCCTCGGTTCGAATCTTTTGTTACTCTTTTTGGTGTTCGTATTGTTCTAAGTTCGTAATTACTATATCCGTATTTCGTCGGAACTAGTGTCGGAATAACTCCCGGAATCAAATTATAAGTCCTAATACCAATAAAATCACTTCTTGAACTTTCCTAAGTTCATAACTAATCATACTTAAGAACTTTCAATTAACAAAAAGGTCCAACGAAGCAATAACGCAAAAACGAAAAATCAAGAAGCTGAAAAATTGCCCGGTGCGCAGCACCTGGCTCCAGAAGTTCAAAAATGTTACAATTTTAGTCCTTTTCTCGTTTTACACACTCACCACCCAAATTGACCAATCAAGAACGAGCAATTACTGTATTTCCTGTGTCCCAAGAGCAGAATATCATCACTATACCTAATTCATTTTTATTTTTCATTTAACAAAAATCCAAACACACACTAAAACACACACACATCCTTTCTCTCTAGTTTTCTCTCTAAACCACCATTGAAACCAGAAACATTTCACCATAAAAATCAACCTTTCATCCATACAAATCGTTCCAATCATCTAGAGGAGCAAGGAGGTGTCGTTTTTATTAAAAAGGACCACCGTTGTAAAGATTTTTGAAGATCAAATCCGACCAAAAACTCATCATCCAAGCTTTTCCTCCGGTAGATTACTTTCTTTTTACTACTTTTACATAAATAATCAATTGCATGTAAGATCTAACGGTTGAAAATGAGTTTTTATACAAATCTTTGACTTTTATGGTCAAAAACGTTTTTAATCGAGAAACCCTTTAAATCCACGAATCTGTAAATAAAAATGTTTTAGAAACTGTTAAAATGAGGTTTTGAAAGATAATTACTAATTGCATGCGCAATCTAAACAACAAAAACGAGTATTTGAAAAGATTTATGCCATTTATATACAAAAACGAGTTTTATCTAAATATTACTTAGACTTATGATTTTTGTGGTTAAAAGTTGTTTAGAAACTGTGAAAACACCATTTTATAAGGTATCTACTAGTTGCATGTCGAAATCCTTAAGTTACAAAACGTTTTTAACAAGAAAAACACAAAACGGGAAATGGACAGCAGCTAGGTGCGCAGCACCTGTGCCCAGGTGCGCAGCACCGAGCTGCTGTTCCCCCGAAAATTGTCGTTTTAACTCGTTTTAAGATCATGGTTATATTCTGGATTTTTACCGCTATCATTTTTAGACTGAGATGGACAAGACTAATAACTTTGGTGACCTACATTGGACTATTTTGAACTACATTATATATATTATTGTGTTTTAGGTGATTTGGGAGCGGAAGTGACGATATATTTTTTGGGCATGAAATTTGGGCGCGGAAGCGCTGCCCAAATTTCCCTAGAAATTATAAAATCACTTCAGTAAGCAAAAGCACTTAAGACGTAATAATCAAAAACAATAAACTTTCGGACTAAATGCAACGTTAATCGCTTCGGACCAACTTTTCGGAACAATATTGGACTTAACACTTATTTACAACCAAAAGCTACCTAATCTCAATTACAAGGTAACTTAATAAAATGTTAACTTTTGGATAATCTTGGTAATTCTTAGGCATTCCGTGATTCCCGGCTCCTTTCCGACCGATATTCCGTATTCGTCATCTTCGCAATCCGTGAGTTACACCCCTCTCTACTCTTACATTTTAAGTACTCTTTTTGGGGGAAACATGAGATCAAACCTTTTATAAACATGTATGACTATTTTGACTTTTAAACTTGTTGAACTACTTTGACTTTTGACTTATGAAACTTTGACTTATTAAACTTTGACTTTGACTTTATTAAAACTTTGACATTGAAACGTCTACTTAGTTTCTTATGCGTAAAACATTTCTTTCTCCATTTATAATTATTGTTTCGTCTCTTTACTCAACTATTTATTGATACTTGTATGCGTAACCAACCCTTGATGGAACTATAACATGTTTCTTAAGTGATAGATCTTACTCTCTCTCTTTTAAATAAAGCTACTTAGTGCCCGATGTTTCTTTTTCTCTGACTTTCACACTATTAACTACTTAGACGCGTAGTAATTATGGGTATCGATACTTAGGAAACAATCATTTCTTACTTAGGTGTTGACCTAGGTACACATCCCTCAGACCCTTACTTAGGTATTAGCCTAGGTTCACATTAGGGTTCGCCTAAATCTTTCCTACTTGGGTGTTAGCTCAAGTGCCCATCAATCGATAGATCTTGGATGTTAGTTCAAGTGCTTATTCATCGATTGATCTTGGATGTTAGTCCAAGTGCTTATTAACCGATTGATCTTGGATGTTAGTTCAAGCGCTTATTCATCGGTTGATCTTGGATGTTAGTCCAAGTGTTTCTCTCGATAAATCTTGGGGGTAGCTCAAGTACTTATTTTCTCGATTGGTATTAAGTGTTACCTCGAGTACCCGCTACTCGACGGTTCACTTTCTCGTGAACACTTAAGTTATAGATGCCAAGAGGTTGATACAAGAAATCTAATTAGTTACTTACGCATAAACTTATGAATTTTTAGCGATTTGCTCCGCTACCAGGAATTGACTAAATTTGACTCTACTTGGTCTTTTCTAATTTTTGGGCATCGGTCCGCCCGTTACGTAAATCTTGAGAGTATATAAATTTTAAGCGACTTTTCTCCGCTAACCTCCTTTTTGGGAACTCTCACTTTATATACTTTACTCATATTTTATGCCGACTATCTAAACTGTAACTCACTCACTACGTTTCGTAGTTGACACTTTATCTCATGTTTCAGGAAACGCAATGTAAGGACGTTATGTGCATACCTCTTGGTATGGGTCAGGAAGGTCACGTGATAGAGAATCGGGAAGACTTTGTTTAGTCACTTTGGGAATGTCTTTTGAAGTACGATATACGTTAATATGGTTGTACTGTATTGTTAAATACTTGGTTATCTTTGAACTTTGTAAACATTTTATGACTTCAATGACTTAAAAACCGTTGTGTTTATTATATCTCGTGTAATGATATCTTTGCTCTTCACATCTCGTGTTTCCGCTTTAGCGGGGTGTGACAATAGGCACCGTACGCGGTCGCATGAACTGGTCTCGTGAATGCAAGCAGGTGGCCAAAGCTGAAGTATCTAAACCCAAGCCCATCACAACGGAAGCAGAAGTAATAGATGGCAATGAACGAAAAGTGATAATCAATGAAAAATTCCCAGAGCAGCCCATCGGCATAGGAGAACAACTCCCATCGGAGACCAAAAAGAAGTTAGTTCATCTCCTCAAGAATAACCTAGACGTGTTTGCATGGAAAACGTCTGACATGACGGGAGTACCAAGAGAGATGGCCGAACACTCCCTCAATGCTAACCCTAATATGTTCCCTATCAAGCAAAAGAAAAGGGCAATGTCCCATGATAGAAGCATAACCGCCCTGGAACAAGTAGCCAAGATGGAAGAGGCAGGAATAGTCAGAGAGGTGAAGTACCAGACATGGATAGCCAACCTCGTCATGGTCAAGAAGGGAGATGGCTCATGGAGGCTATGTGTAGACTTCAAAGACATTAACAAGGCATGCCCAAAGCATAATTACCCTTTACCTGAGATACATTGGAAGGTGGAATCCTTGGACGGTTTCAGGCTCAAATGTTTTTTGGATGCTTACAAGGGCTACCACCAAATCTCTATGAAAGAAAGGGATGAAGACAAAACCGCCTTTCACACAGACCAAGGAATCTACTGCTTTAAAAAGATGCCATTCGGCCTAAAGAATGCAGGAGCCACCTCCCAACGTCTGATCGACAAAGCTTTCAAAGATCAGATTGGAAGGAATGTGGTAGCATATGTAGATGACATTGTAATCAAAAGCAACGCCGAGGGAGCAATGCTTGCTGACATCCAAGAAACTTTCAACACACTTAGAGAAATCAACATGAAGTTGAACCCCTCTAAATATAGCTTTGGTATGGAGGAAGGAAAATTTCTTGGCCACCTTATCACCCCTCGGGGCATTAAAGCAAACCCCAAGAAAATACAAGCAATCATCCAAATGCCTTCTCCCTCCACCAAGAAACAAGTGCAAAGTCTCAACGGTAAGCTGGCTGCCCTGGCTCGTTTCCTCTCCAAGGCCGCAGACAGATCCTTACCATTTTTCAAAACCTTGAAGGGGTGCATAAAAAAGAAAGATTTCATGTGGTCTGAAGAAGCATTCCAAGAAATGAAAAAATTTCTACTCGACCTTCCTACTCTCACAGCTCCAGTGCCAGGAGAACCCCTTACCATATACTTGGCTGCTTCCAAGGAATGTGTGAGCTCAGTCCTCCTCGCTAAACCCGGAACAGCACAAGTCCCCATCTACTTCATCAGTAGAGCGTTAAAAGGAGCCGAAATAAACTACCCAACCCTAGAAAAGTTGGCATTGGCATTAGTCCACTCCGCTAGGCGCCTAAGAAGATACTTCCAAGGCCACCCAGTACAAGTCCTTAGTGACAAGCCAATCAAGCAAGTGCTAGGCAAACCAGAGGTCTCAGGCCGGCTAGCAAAGTGGGCAGTAGAGTTGGGAGAGCAGGAGATCACCTTCCAGCCAAGAAGCTCTCCGAAAGGCCAAGTCTTGGCGGAATTGGAAGAGGAACCTAAAGCCCAAGAAGAAGAGATAGTGGGACTTATGTGGACATTGTTCACTGATGGAGCATCCAATGAAGAAGGCTCTGGGGCTGGTCTGATCCTCACTGACCCAGACAAGAAGGAATATACTTATGCTCTAAAGTTTAAGTTCCCTGCTACCAACAACGAGGCAGAATACGAAGCTCTCCTCGCTGGGCTTCGCATCGCTAGAAAGATGGGAGTGCAACACATTGAAGTATTTGTGGACTCACAGTTGGTAGCAAACCAAGTCAAAGGCTTCTTTGAGGCCGTCCAAGATTCTATGCAGCTCTATCTAGAGGAAGCTAAGCAACTAGCCTCAGAGTTCAAAAATTTCAACATAGAACAAGTGCCACGAAGCAGAAATAAGATTGCGGATGCGTTGAGAAAAATGGCCTCGTCCGCCTTTTCCCACCTAACGAAAGAAGTGTTAGTGGAAGAGTTGACAGAAAAATCAATTACCCCCAAGGAGGAAGTGATGGCCACCGAAGATCCTGACAATTGGATGTCTCCTATCATCGCATTTGTTAAGGATAATATGCTACCAGAAGACAAGCATTTGGCAAGGAAAATAAGGATGAAGGCCCCCATGTATCTAATGATTGACGACATCCTCTTTAGAAAATCCTTCCTTGGACCACACCTCCGATGTGTCGGCCCTGCTCAAGCGCTTGAATTGGTACAAGAAATGCATAGCGGCACTTGTGGCCTACACTCTGGTCCGCGCACCGTGGTAACCAAGATCATGCGCATGGGATACTATTGGCCTACCATGTACCAAGATGCCAAGAAGGAGATTGAAAAATGTGAATCATGCCAGAGGCACGCTCCAGTCCCCAAAATGTCGTTCTACAAGTGGGGCATCGACATAGTTGGCCCGTTCCCTCCAGGAGTGGGGAATGTCAAGTTCCTCATAGTAGCAGTCGACTACTTCACTAAGTGGGTAGAGGCCAAGCCAGCCACCACCATTACTGGACAAAGAATGATCAACTTCGTGTGGGAACACATTGTCTGCCGCTTTGGGGTGCCTCATGTAATGGTGAGTGACAACGGGAAACAGCTAGCTGAAAATCCCTTCAGAGCCTGGTGTCAAGACATGGATATCAAACAAGTCTTTACCTCCGTCGCCCATCCTCAAGCAAACGGCCAGGTAGAAATCATGAACAAGGCCATTGTTGAAGGAATCAAGGCAAGGCTAGGCACGGGCAGAGCATGATGGGTAGATGAGCTCACTGGAGTTCTATGGGCTCACCGCACAACCCCTAGAGGAAGCACTGGGGAAACCCCATTTAGCCTTGTGTATGGAACTGAAGCCGTCATTCCCATCGAGCTCACCATCCCAACTCCTCGTGTCATGACACTCAATCCAGCTCAGAATGAGGAAGCTCTCATAGAAAACCTAAACTTGCTTGAAGAGCGACGGGAAATAGCCCACATCAGGCAAGCAGAAAGCAAGAGACAAATGGCTAAGTACTACAATGCACGGGTCCGCCCAACAACATTCAAGGTTGGCGACCTCGTTTGGAGAAAAAATGAAGCGAGCAGGGCTGAAAATACAGGCAAGCTAGGCCCCAAGTGGGAAGGCCCCTACAAGGTGGAAGAAGCAAGTGAGAGCGGTGCCTATACCCTCTCTGACCTAGCAGGATGCCCTATCCCTAGGACTTGGAACGCAATGAATTTGAAAAAATGCTATGCCTAGAAAATCATGTTCACAAAGAATTATGTAAGGACTGATCAAATTTTTACATGTAATGATCAGATCCATATTTTGTACCGTTCTACTTATGATGAATGAATTGAATTTTCCTTTCCATAACTATTCACATCACTAAGGACAAATTTCTAAATAAGTTGCATTAACCATGTATGAAAAAATGGATAAAACTTAGAAATTTTTTCTAAGTCCCATATAAGCCGACTTGGCAAAACATTTATTCACCTTTCCCCTCCACAAGAGGCAAGGTAGGCACTTCCTACGGGAGTGATCTCGCGAGTAAAAAATACAAAAGCATGCAAGTGGGGTGAAGCCAAGCTGTCAGTCCCTTTAAGGTAGGCACTCCCTTTAAGGTGAAGCCAAGTTGTCAGTCCCTTTAAGGTGAAGCCAAGCTATCAGTCCCTTTAAGGTGAAGCCAAGCTATCAGACCCTTTAAGGTGAAGCCAAGCTGTCAGTCCCTTTAAGGTGAAGCCAAGCTGTCACTCCCTTTAAGGTGAAGCCAAGTTGTCAGTCCCTTTAAGGTGAAGCCAAGCTATCAGTCCCTTTAAGGTGAATCCAAGCTATCAGTCCCTTTAAGGTGAAGCTAAGCTAGTATTCCAGTCCTTTCAAAGGGAAGCTCACTCCTTTTGAAGGGGTGTCATAGGTCATTAGTTTTACGTCAGTTTCCATATTTGGACTATGAAATGACGGCCCAAAAACTACGACGACGGCCCACGGCCCACAAACGAATGCCTATAAATATCTGACCATTTGTCAGATTTCGGGATCATCATTCTCACATTTATCACCTACGTTCAAGAGATTTTCCCACTCTCTTACGTCACTCCCTCTAATCAATACGTCACCTTAGGCTCGCTAAGAGCTTAGTAGGTTTGCACTGCCCTAGCAGGAGACGGTATTGGTTAGCCATCACACCCAGTCCTGTGAGCACGTCAATCGTTGCTCAAACAGTATTCAAATTGAGATTTAAGAAGAGACGACTAGGCTTTTATTTTAGAAGATATGGAACGAAGATGATTAAGATGATAAAAACGAAAGTTTTTAGTAGTTTTGGTCTAGAATATGTATTTTATTTTAGTTTTATTATTAAAAATTTCGTATATATTTTCTTAGATTATAATTGTGTTAATTTTTTTTTGTTTTTAGGTACTTGATGAAGAAGATTAACAATATGAAGATGATTAAGATCCATTTTAAACTTGAAGAATTTACGATACTCATGATTATATGCGTTTTATGTGGTTTTGATGTTATTTAATCATCAAGAAGATTTATGTTCATATATCTACATGGCTAGATCATTTATGAACAACAATATGAATTCTTTTTTTTTCTACTCTTTATTTCATACATGTGTTTAGACATATGTTTAGATTAGTTTCCTACTTAAAACTTAAAAGTAAACGAAAATGCGACATCTGTAATACAAAAAATCAAGTTGTTCGTCTCTGCACAACTAAAAACACGAAGTTGTTCATATATGATCGACGGAAAATATAATATGTGCATTTGTGATCGTCGAAAATATGAGGGTTTTCTATCAGTAAATAATTCATATTTAATAATTAAAAAAAGAAAATATATTATATGCATTTGTGATCTTCGAAAATATCGTTTTTTTGTTTCATCATCACTTCTTCTACTCATTTTCAATGTTGAAAAACATGTTTTTCTGCAAAAATAAAAGAAACATATTAAAGATTATATGATGTTTTATGACAAATTGAAATGTTTAATCAATTAAAATAACAAACTATTTTTATTCTTTTGAAAATTTTTGATGGGAATCGATATATAGCAGCAAGGTTAGAGAAATATAAGGGAAAATTAGAGGTGGGAGAAATAAAAGAAAATAAATAAATAAAATAACAATTTACGAAATTACCCTTTTAAATTAAAAATATATAACTAATATTAAAAGTAAAATGAGTGGTTCAGATTTAGTTCTCGTAGTTTTCGCAAAAAATAAGTTATCGCATTAATCAGTCTCTCTCTCTCTATCTCTCTCTCTCTCTCTCTCTCTATATATATATATATATATATATATATATATATATATATATATATATATATATATATATATATATATATGAGAATGTGAATATGGGGCTGTTACACATTTAAGCTTACATGCAAAACTCATCAAAAAATATGTAGTTTTGTTAAAAATTCTTCAAATCTATATAATTTTAATCATATTTATTAAACTAACTTTACAAATTTTTATCTATTCACATATTTTTCTTCATTAATCGTGTCTTTCAAAAATATAAGTTTTTTTGTCATCACTGGGCATCTATCGAAGTCACTTTTTATAACTTCTTCATAATAAACAATGACCCCCTGCATTTTGGGGATCACCTCTCCCTTGATGAATATAGGACAAATCAAGCGTTGAAAAACATTTAAACCACAAAACGACATAGTTTTTAATGAGTTTCGCATGTAAGCTTGCATGTGTAACAGCCCCATATTCACTTCCCCAATATATATATATATATATATATATATATATATATATATATATATATATATATATATATATAGAGAGAGTTGGTTTCATTTAAGAACCATGTAAATATTTAGGAACCATTATGAACCAATATTCACCAGTGTATATATATGATATTCACCAGTGTATATTTAATATGATATTCACCAGTGTATATACATATAATATTCACCAGTGTATATACATATAATATTCACCAGTGTATATATATATATATACATATGCTTTATATACACTGGTGAATATCATATATATACACTGGTGAATATTGGTTCCTAATGGTTCCTAAATATTTAGTGGTTCCTAAATGAACCCACCTCTATATATATATATATATATATATATATATATATATATATATATATATATATATATATATATATATATATATATATATATATAGGTGGGTTCAAATAGAACCACTAAATATTTAGGAACCATATGAACCACTTTTTAACCGATCAATTAAAAGTTTAAAACCCACTTTAAAATCCTAATTAACTTTAAATTAACATATGTAGAGTATAACTAAGTTTTAGGAAAAACTAAATACACCATTAGAACAAGCATTTAATTATCTTTCCAACGAGCACCCACTTGATATACCTATGACGACTTTTTTTTTTTTTTTTTTTGGTGAGTTTCGGTATATATACAGTAGTGTATATACTAAATATTAACCAGTGTATATACTAATTCACCAAAAACACATTTGAACCATAAATTCACTGATGAATACATATGTATACACAAGTGAATACACTTCTATTCACCGGTGTATGAAGTAATTCGTGACCTACATTCTAACCATATATTCACCAGTGAATATATATGTATACACAAGTGTTTACGGTGGTATTCATCGGTGTATATGCGCAGTTTTTGAAAAATTCATAATATGTAGAATATTCACCAGTGTATATAAAAAAAAAATCGTCAAAATTAAAAAAGTTTATATTTTTCCGAAAGAGAATTAAATACTCGTTCTAATGGTATATTTTTTATTTCGTAAATATTTTTAATATAAAAGATATTTAATTTTAAAAATGAAATGAGTTTTGTTAAATGATTGGTTAAAAAATGATTCTTATGGTTCTTATTTATTTACATGGTTCTCATTTGAAACCAACTCTCTCTCTCTCTCTCTCTCTATATATATATATATATATATATATATTTATATATATATATATATATATATATATATATATATATATATATATATATATATATATATATATATATATATCAAAACTTCATTTATTTTCTAACTGAAATTTGTTAAAATATAATATCATTTTGTCACGCCAAAATTCATTTTCTGATTTTCTTGTAACGTATTTTATCTAAAAGTTATTATACATAAACCAACCTCTAATTAATAATTAACTAGAGGGGACTCGTGCGTTGCACGAGTTCGGGGCGAAAACGAAATGTGTGATCGTCTTGACGGGATTATTTGATTCGCAAAGTATATATTTTTTATTTGATACTAATCTAAAAAAAAAAAAAAAAAAAAAGAAATGAAAGCCCAACACCAGCCCATAAGCCCAACACCCAACACCCAAGCCCAAACCAAGCAAATTTATTTTTAAAGCAGTACAAAAAAAAAGGAAGAAAATGAGGTGGTTGCGGGATTCGACCCCTAGTCTCCTGGCAGTAGAGGCGGCGCTAACCACTCCGGCAACAATCTTTTTGTAATAAAAATGATAAAAATTATATTTAAAGACAATATTTTGATTATAATAATAGTAAAATGCACCAATCCATAGGAGAAGACAGCATTTAAATTAGATAGTAATAATAATTATATAAAGTAAGTTAAAAATATCGAATGATTATGGTTTTTCCAATATATGAAAAAAAAAACAATGACTCATGAGTCATAATCTTAATATATATATATGATAAGATTTTTTTTAAAAGATTATTGACCAATAGGATTACTTTCTTAAAAAGTCAATTTAATTTCTTATTTTCAAGTAACTCAACTAATAAACCCTTTATTTTAACCAATTTGAATAAATTATCCCTCTCCAAACACAAAAATTTTCAAAATCAATATTAACCCCTTTGTTAAAAATAAATCAATTTAACCTTCTTTAATAAAAAAAATAAACAACTTCTTTTTATTATTATTTTTTTCCTCTATTTGTCTCGACATTTTTCATAATTTCACCATTATATTCCTATTTCTCTTCATGTTTACCTATTTACTCTTTATGAAATTGAAGAAATTGACTAACTAAACAATCTACTACATTTAATAAGAAAATCTTTAAAAAAGTAAGTAAGTCAATTTAATCTTTTATTTTTAATAATTTATTTAATTTAGTCATTTATATTTTATTCCACCATTTAACTAAAAAATCTCTGAAAATAATTCTAATAACCCCTTTATTGATCGAAAAAGATAATAATAATCTTTTTGAAATAAGTATGAAAACTTACTTTGTTATCAATTTCATTTAGTTTTTAGAAATAAAAAAGTTATTATTAACTATGATAATATATAGTTTAGTTAAATATTGTAAAATGAACTTGATAACAAACTATCGTTTCTCTTTCATTTTTTCCAAAGATATTTATGAACTCAAAAACCAATTTAAACCCTAAAATACTATTCGATTATGATCCAATTTGATCCCAAATAAACAAATCGCGACACAAACAGAGTATTGGCGAACGTGTGATGTTTGTGTTGGCGAGTTTTACAGTTACATGGATTCAACATGTTCAGTTTACTTTAAACCATTTTTCGTCTAGTGTTTATGTTGGTGAACCAAATGGGAATGATTGGTTCGAGAAGCAAACCAACGGGACACTCAACATCTCTTGTTCGGAGTTTATGGATTGGTTTCACGGTAGAAGGTGCAGGGGAGAATGGTTTTGGAACAGCTTGATGTGGAATTGTAGCATAAGGTGTTCTATTATGACTGATTTCCATGTTACCATACAAGAGAGTAGTGTTAGGTGGTTCCAGACCCCAATGAGAGTAATAAGCACTTTCTTGTAGCCTCGCTAATTTCATTGCATGACTTAATGACTTAGGATCCAGTAATTGGACAATGAATGTGCAATAGCTCATTTGGTAACCCTCCCAAATACAAATCAATCAATATCACTACGCAAATCAACTTGATTCCTTAATGAATTAGGTGTTGTTTGTTTTCAGAAGAGGTTTTCCATCTAAATCTGAATACCAACTCTGAATAACTAGAGGTGATTTAAAACTCTGAATTATTTTTAATCTCAAATTAATCATATGACATATCATATTCGTTTTCATATAACAATATCAGACAACAAACAAACATATTATAATGGCTTTTAAATAGCAATATGATACACAACACTTTACTAAAATATGTGATTAATAAAAGGTTTCAACCAACCTAGCAATTTATAAAAAACAACCTTATAAACAAAAATCAAACACCTAAAACTTTGA
The DNA here is from genome assembly GCA_910822075.1 of Senecio squalidus. Classification (NCBI taxonomy): domain Eukaryota; kingdom Viridiplantae; phylum Streptophyta; class Magnoliopsida; order Asterales; family Asteraceae; genus Senecio; species Senecio squalidus. Next base: position 31,261 of record CAJVGC010000510.1, on the reverse strand, counting down.
AATCTTCTTACCTCCCTGAAAATGTTCCTCCAATTCTTCTACGTAAGTCTTCCAAGCCATCGTTAAACCATGCATGTCCTTGACCACAACTTGATGCCACTGTAGTGCTCTACCTTTTAAATTCATTGCTACAAGCCTTATCTTCATTGCTTTAGGAGTACGATCCATCTCAAAAAACCGATTACATCTAAAAACCCGGTCCTTAAAATCACTTCCATCAAACACTGGAAATTCCGGTTTTGTCAATCTATTCACCAAATTATACTCATGAGTGTGTGATGGAGTCTCAGTGTGTACAGATGATTCTCCCTCCTTATCATTAGTATGAACCGGTTGTTTACAAGAAGTACACGTGGATGTTGACTATCGTTGACTCTGAAATAGTCCATAACACTAACATATGTGTGCGGTATATTTCTAACTACTAAGGGATTATATGGGGACAACCTTTTTGTGTCATCTTGTCATTTTCCCTTCTTTGTGTGTATGTATCTTTTTATTTGAAGCTTAACATATAAGTACCTTTGTTATATATAAGAAAAGGTCCTAATAAGTTTAAGAGTTAATCGTCTATGTGATTTGATCAAAATGTAGTGATTGTCCCTATATTTTCGAAAGAGCAGCTGTAGTTGTGTAGAAAACTTTTTATATAGATATTGTCATTGATCGGTTTAATTATTAATTCAATAAACTATACCTTACATGAACGATAGTTACACAAATAATATCTTTTGAAAACACCTAATTTACTTTGAATCATTTTTCGTCTAGTATTTATGTTAGTGAACCAAGTGGGAATGATTGGTTTCTAGAAGCAAACCAATGGTCGGGACACTACACATTACTTGTGCCGAGTTCATGGACTGATTTCATGGCGGGTTGCAATTTCAAATTTAGCATCATTTATTTCCAAGATTCCCTCGTTGTCATCTTAGGAAAATTTATCCATTTGTAGAGGAATTATGTAAGATACATGTCTTTCCTTATGATTCTGCTTCTCCTCTATAAGGCCAATGAAAGGACCGTTGCAACTCTGTGAACCGTGGCTTTACAAGCTCGTGACTTGACCAAGCCGGTCCCTAAAAATTTAGCAAGATGGAGCCTGTTTGGCGATTATTTGTTGCTTATGTGATTGATGTATTTGTTAGTATGATAATCTTGCTTTCGCTGTATTGGTTTTAGATTCAAAATATGTCTTTGGTTATCCAAGATATATCGTTGTTATATTTAAAAAACTTATGTTCAATAATTTGTATACTTTTTGCAACGATATAATCATAATAATGTAAAGGAAGGTGAAGATTAAACTTACTACCCATTAAGTTTAGTTACAATCAAGCATTTGAGTATTTGACATCCCTAAAAATTTAGCAAGATGGAGCCTGTTTGGCGATTATTTGTTGCTTATGTGATTGATGTATTTGTTAGTATGATAATCTTGCTTTCGCTGTATTGGTTTTAGATTCAAAATATGTCTTTGGTTATCCAAGATATATCGTTGTTATATTTAAAAAACTTATGTTCAATAATTTGTATACTTTTTGCAACGATATAATCATAGTAATGTAAAGGAAGGTGAAGATTAAACTTACTACCCATTAAGTTTAGTTACAATCAAGCATTTGAGTATTTGACATCTATACTGTCCCAACACAAAACTGAAATTTACTCTTCAACTTTAAGAGTTTCGCAATTTGAAGAACTGTGTACAACTCACAGTGATGTGCAAAGTGACGTTTACTCTACTATTAGCAAGCTCAATCAACAAAAAGTAACTTAAATGTTGCTACTACCACCTCCCGTTGAATCATTCTACCTTCAAACTATATGCATATGAAATTAACTATAGCAGCTCAATAAACTGTTTTTGGTCTCTATCAACAAAAATAACTTAAATGTTACCAAGTTTTGTTACTATTCAGTTAGTATTAATAATAAATCAGTGAGAACGACATCACTCAGCACCAGTGGTCTAGTGGTAGAATAGTAGCCTGCCACGGTACAGACCTGGGTTCGATTCCCGGCTGGTGCATTTCTTAGCTATGATGTTAATTTCCTATCGATGGCGAGTCCATTGTAACACATCCTCATGGGATGAAAGCAGGCTTTTCTGAGCTTCTTATATTTATATTTTTTCATTTTTGAGTAAAAGAAGCGGTATGGTGGGGTTTAAACTGGCCGGATGACTCAACACCCACCTTTATCGTTTATATCTTTATGCAGCGGTAGTACACACCCTGGTTCGATTCCCGGCTCGTGCATTTCTTAGCTGTGATTAAAAATGCGCAGACGTTGAGGTTGGTCCCTCGGTTATAGAACCCACAAACTGTTCTCATTGATTGGTTTTCCATTTGTACTTCTAAACATTAAATTGAGGGTATCGATTCTTATGACGAAATAACTATCAACGGACAAATGTATCAAACTATGTATTCTTTGTGTAAACAACAAGCATACATCTGTCTACAAAATGATCAAAAATTAAGCTCATTGATAATTCGTTATTAGATGTATACTACCTAAAATACAACGTAATATGTGCAACTTAACTAAAAAAACCCGCAACACTCCGATTAAATAATCATTCAGCACCATTGGTCTAGTGGTAGAATAATACAACAAACCAGACTTATTTTGCTATAGGAGGCAGGAATAAAAAACTAAACTGTTGATGCATCCCACATCGCCTGTCCAAAGAAAATTAGTAAAAGAAGAATGGCTATAAATTCCAAAGCCATTAGAGTTTAAAAGCATACCTTTCTCGGCCTTTTGGCTAAGATCAAGTGTAGTATCTGTTCTTATCAGTTTAATATCTGATATGTGAGCCATCTGCTCACTCGATATTAATCTTATTTTTTATGGGGAAAGACCCATCACAATAGCTTGCTATTGGGGTCTTTGCGAGTCGCCTTGGTGTTGCACTATTACCTTGGCTTGGCTCACCCCTCCAATTTTAGTTGAAATTGTGTTTTCTTATTTTTGTAAAGTTGTATTTTTTATTTCTTGCTGTTGCACTTTCTTACTTTGGTGCTTGATTTCTGGCCGGTTCACTTTCTTTGGCAACATATCATCTTGAACACCGTCAAAAATATGATTTATGTTCAAGGACTTTACTTTGCTAGTTAACATTCATTATGAAACACACGTCGAACCAAACCTCAATCCCTTAAGAGTCCATATTGTCATCTTTTCCCATTATTTTTCATTATTGATTTACAACATAATGCTACTTTTCGGAATTATTTTGCTTTGATGCGATCAAACATTGCCATAGAGTATAAATTCAAGTATGCGGGCTTTTTTAACAGCTTCTTTATTAACAACATCTTATCTTAAAAAACAACGGGGGCAACCAAAAATACAAAGGGGAAATATAGGAGAGGATCACAAGAAGATAACCCCTACCATAGCTTATGAACCTCACCCAAAATGAGGTTACAAATAAATAGAAACAAAATAAAACAAACTTAGCTGCCACCTTAAAATACACCGAAGGTTGCATATAGTTTCCCAACACCACATAAATAACGAGTTAGTAGAATTTCCCATCCTTTTTTCCCTGTTTGAGAAAAGCCAGAATTCACAAAAATTATATTAAAAAAATGCTTATTTGGAAAGATGTCTTGGTCAAGAAATTTTAGTTGGTCATTAGTATTAGCATATATTAAAGAATTCCCCGCCTTCTAATACTCCGAAGCATAATCTATATAGCACCATTCAGAACTATGCTTTTCTAGGGAAAGCCTAAAATAGCTAGCTAGCAATAAACTAACTCCAACAATGAAATATATGTCACCTTCACATGAGATCTACCAAGAAAACTATATCGAAGACAATTAATCAAGGTATCATCTAGAGTTTTAGACTTTTAAGAACCTTTTTACATCATGGGATTTCCTGATACCCTAGACAATTTATGTCAAAATACTTAATTTAGAAAGTGTTTCATGATTTAAGAATAATTCAAGATTATCAAGTTCAAGCTCATTCTCTAACGGCTACTATGTTTTTCTGAGAATAGTGAGGAAGTTTGTTGTTCGGGAAGCATTTTTTAAGCTTCTTGACTTCTTGAATTAGTGAGATTTTAGGTGTGGCTAAGAACCACAAAAAGAAACTTAAAGAAAGCGTTATCCCGCTCTTTTGGACCTCTATCATTAGTTTCAATATCAACATGAGATAAACCATGTAATAAAATAGTCAAATAACATGAAATTATTTAAATCTTTAGCACATGTAATGCGCTATATATTTCTAACCACTAAACTATTATGTTGGGACAACAAATATAACTTTAGGGTTGAAAATTTTGGTTAATTTAGTGTTTGGAGATAATATTGTTGCCAACATATTTAAACATACAAAATTATATCTACGTGGAGAAATATTCAAATAAAACAAATCTTAAAGAAAAATATTAAAAGAAAGAAAAAATAATTTATGTTATGTATTTTGTATTATACTTATTTATTCATTTACTTTAAGTTTTAAAAAAAGAAAGTTTTGATATCTATAAGAAAATATATGATGTTTGGATATTATGTATTAAATTCATATTTTGGTGTAGTAATTATATAATTTTGATGTACAACAATAAAACTATCGATTTTTATATATTCAAAACTTCAGTTTTTTTTTTAAACTGAGTTTATCTCTTCATTTTCTAATTTCTTTAACGTAATTTATTGTTTTATAGTAACCAAACTCTAATTAATGATAATTATATAAAGTAAGTTAAAAATATTAAATAACTAAGGTTTTTCTAATATTTGAGAAAGAGAGTGACTCATGAGTCATATTTTTGAAATAAAACAAAAAATTCTACAAATGTTACAATCACTTAAACTATTAATTCAAAATATCGAAAGGGTTAAGGTCATTTATTAACAACGAACTTTGTAGGGTGTATCTTTATAATCCTTGATCTTTTCTTAATACCGTTATAATCCAATAATTTCAAATTACGTCCCACGATAATCCATTTTGTCAAAAAATTACTTGTTACTGATACAACCGGTTAAAGGTGATTTTTTTATTTTTTTACTGCCATGTGTATAATCCACCTCTGCTTATTGAGTTAGAAAGTCAAAGTCTTTACTTCCATGTGTATAATCCCTTACTTCCCAAATCGAAAACCCTAATATCACCCTCAAATTGAAAACCCTTATCTGACACAAATATGAGTGAATCGGTCCAGAACTTGGTTGTTTCTTTGCATTACGAAGGTTTATTCTTTCCAAATTTGTTGAGGTATTTGAAAGGTAAAGTTACAATCATTGATGATATTCAATTCGAAGGTATTAGCTTTACAAACCTAAAAGAAGTTGTCAAAAGGTTATGTATTGTTCCTGACATCCATATTGGATATTAATCAATGTTAACATGTTTATTTGAACTTATTCAAAAGTGGGAGCTGTACGTATTTGAATAGTGTCAAATGAATATGTGACTGTAAATGTGTGAGACTACGGAAGCGCACAAATCGACATTTAGACACCACTACAAGTTTAATATAGTTATTATATATTACTTAATATTTAAGTGTAATATTTAATAAATGGGAGGATGTATTATGTAATTAGGAAGTTTCCTAATCATAATACAACTTGGGCTTCAAGTTATTGCTTGGCTATAAAAGAAACTCCAAGTTCCTTGTTTCTATAACCCTCAAATCGATTAAGAGAGAAAGCAATAAATCGATCTTGCCTCCTCTCCTTAACCGATCAGCCAAGACACCCAAACGGGTTTTCGGTTTGTTTGGTTTTCGACAATTGTTGTATAAACTTTAGACGTGTACTAGCATACTAGTCGGTCGATAAAAGAAGGTGTCGCGTACGCAACCGTGGTAAAAAACCTTACTTAAGGTTTTAATTTAATTGCTTGCTCAATAAGGTTACACAACTATATCCGATTTATTATTTACTATATGATCCTTATTTTCCGCTGCGTATAATTGTTTGATAATTTGATTTGAGGTATATGCCTATATTTATGTTAGTGAACCAAGTGGGAATGATTGGTTTCTAGAAGCAAACCAATGGTCGGGTCACTACACATTACTTGTGCCGAGTTCATGGACTGATTTCATGGCGGGTTGCAATTTCAAATTTAGCATCATTTATTTCCAAGATTCCCTCGTTGTCATCTTAGGAAATTTATCCATTTGTAGAGGAATTATGTAAGATACATGTCTTTCCTTATGATTCTGCTTCTCCTCTATAAGGCCAATTAAAGGACAGTAACTCTGTGAACCGTGGCTTTACAACTCGATGACTTGACCAAAGCCGGTACCCTAAAAATTTAAGCAAGAATGAGAGCCTGATTGGGCGATTATTGTTGCACATTATGTGATTGAATGTATTGTTAGTAGTGCTAATCTTGCTTTCGCTGTAATTGGTGTTTAAGAATTCAAAATATGTCGTTGGTTATCCAAGAAAATTATAGTCGTGTGTTATATTTAAAAACTTATGTTCAGAATAATTTGTATACGTTTGGCAACGGATATACTCAGAAGATAATGTAAAAGGGAAAGGTGAAGATTAAACTTACTACCATGTAGTTTAGTTACAAGTCAAGCATTTGAGTATTTGAATCCCTAAAAAATTTAGCAAGATGGAGCCTGTGTGGCGATTATTTGTTGCTTCATAGTGATTGATGTATTTGTTAAGTAGGATAATCTGCTTCGACTGTAATTGGTTTTAGCAATTCAAAATAATGTCTTTGGTTATCCAAGATCAGATACTTTTTGCAACGATATAATCATAGTAATGTAAAGGAAGGTGAAGATTAAACTTACTACCCATTAAGTTTAGTTACAATCAAGCATTTGAGCATTTGACATCTATAATATCCCAACACCAAAACTGATATTTACTCTTCAACTTTAAGACTTACGCAATTTGTAGAACTGTGTGCAACTCACAGTGATGCGCAAAGTGACGTTTACTCTACTATTAGCAAGCTCAATCAACAAAAAGTAACTTAAATGTTGCTACCTACCACCTCCCCGTTGAATCATTCTACTTCAAACTATATGCATATGAAATTAACTATAGCAGCTCAATAAACTGTTTTTGGTCTCTATCAACAAAAATAACTTAAATGTTACCAAGTTTTGTTACTATTCAGTTAGTATAAATAATAAATCAGTGAGAACGACATCACTCAGCACCAGTGGTCTAGTGGGTAGAATAGTAGCCTGCCACGGTACAGACCTGGTTCGATTCCCGGCTGGTGCATTTCTCCTATCGATGGCGGTCCATTGTAATACATCCTCATGGGATGAAAGCAGGCTTTTGAGCTTCTTTATTCTATTTTTCATTTTTGAGTAAAAGAAGCGGTATGGTGGGGTTTAAACTGGCCGGATGACTCAACACCACCTTTATGGTTTATTTTATGCAGCGGTAGTACCACACCCTGGTTCGATTCCCGGCGTGCATTTCTTAGCTGTGATAAAAATGCGCAGACGTTGAGGTTGGTCCCTCAGTTATAGAACCCCAAACTGTTCTCATTGATTGGTTTTCCATTTGTACTTCTAAACATTAAATTGAGGGTATCGATCCTTATGACGAAATAACTATCAACGGACAAATGTATCAAACTATGTATTTTGTGTAAACAACAAGCATACATCTGTCTACAAAATGATCAAAATTAAGCTCATTGATAATTCGTTATTATGTATACTACCTAAAATACAACGTAATGTGCAACTTAACTAAAAAAACCGCAACACTCAAACATCATTCAGCACCATTGGTCTAGTGGTAGAATAATACAACAAACCAGACTTATTTTGCTATAGGAGGCAGGAATAAAAAACTAACTGTTGATGCATCCCACATCGCCTGTCCAAAGAAAATTAGTAAAAGAAGAATGGCTATAAATTCCAAAGCCATTAGAGTTTAAAAGCATACCTTTCTCGGCCTTTTAGCTAAGATCAAGTGTAATATCTATTTTTATCAGTCTAATATCTTTAATATCTGATATGTGAGCCATCGGCTCACTCTATAGTAATATTATTTTTTATGGGAAAAGACCCATCACAATAGCTTGCTATAGGGTCTTTGCGTGTCGTTTTGATGTTGCACTATTGTCTAAGTTGGCTTACCCCTCCAATTTTAGTTGAAATTGTGTTTTCTTATTTTTGTAAAGTTGTATTTTTTATTTCTCGCTGTTGCACTTTCTTACTTGGGTGCTTGATTTCTGGCCGGTTCACTTTCTTTGGCAACATATCATCTTGAACACCGTCGTTCAAGGACTTTACTTTGCTAGTTAACATTCATTATGAAACACACGTCGAACCAAACCTCATCCCTTAAGAGTCCATATTGTCATCTTTTCCCATTATTTTTCATTATTGATTTACAACATAATGCTACTTTTCGAATTATTTTGCTTTGATGCGATCAAACATTGCCATAGAGTATAAATTCAAGTATGCGGGCTTTTTTAACAGCTTCTTTATTAACAACATCTTATCTTAAAAAACAACGGGGGCAACCAAAAATACAAAGGGAATATAGGAGAGGATCACAAGAAGATAACCCCTACCATAGCTTATGAACCTCACCCAAAATGAGGTTACAAATAAATAGAAACAAAATAAAAACAAACTTAGCTGCCACCTTAAAATACACCGAAGGTTGCATATAGTTTCCCAACACCACATAAATAACGAGTTAGTAGAATTTCACATCCACTTTTCCCTGTTTAAGAAAAGCCAGAATTCACAAAAATTATATATAAAAAAAATGCTCAAGTATTTTTGGTTGGTCATTAGCATTAGCATATATTAGAGAATTCCCCGCCTTCTAATACTCCGAAGCATAATCTATATAGCACCATTCAGAACTATGCTTTTCTAGGGAAAGCCTAAAATAGCTAGCTAGCAATAAACTAACTCCAACAATGAAAGATATGTCACCTTCACATGAGATCTACCAAGAAAACTGTATCGTAGACAATTAATCAAAGTATCATCTAGAGTTTTAGACTTTTAAGAACCTTTTTACATCATGGGATTTCCTGATACCCTAGACAATTTATGTCAAATACTTAATTTAGAAAGTGTTTCATAATTTAAGAATAATTCAAGAGTATCAAGTTCAAGCTCATTCTCTAATGGCTAATATGTTTGTCTAAGAATAGTGAGGAAGTTTGTTGTTCGGGAAGCATTTTTAAGCTTCTTGTATTAGTGAGATTTTAGGTGTGGCTAAGAACCACAAAAAGAAACTTAGAGAAAAGTTATCCCGCTCTTTTGGAGTTCTATCATTAGTTTCAATATCAACATAAGATAAACCATGTAATAAAACAGTCAAATAACATGAAATTATTTAAATCTTTAGCACGTGTGATGCGCTATATATTTTTAACCACTAAACTATTATGTTGGAACAACAAATAGAAACTATAGGGTTGATAATTTTGGTTGATTTAGTGTTTGGAGATAATATTGTTGCCAAAATATTTAAACATACAAAATTATATTTACGTGGAGAAATATTCAAATAAAACAAATCTTAAAGAAAAATATTAAAAGAAAGAAAAAATAATTTATGTTATGTATTTTGTATTATACTTATTTATTCATTTACTTTAAGTTTTAAAAAAGAAAGTTTTGATATCTATAAGAAAATATATGATGTTTGGATATTATGTATTAAATTCATATTTTGGTGTAGTAATTATATAATTTTGATGTACAACAATAAAACTATCGATTTTTATATATTCAAAACTTCAGTTTTTTTTTTAAACTGAGTTTATCTCTTCATTTTCTAATTTCTTTAACGTAATTTATTGTTTTATAGTAACCAAACTCTAATTAATGATAATTATATAAAGTAAGTTAAAAATATTAAATAACTAAGGTTTTTCTAATATTTGAGAAAGAGAGTGACTCATGAGTCATATTTTTGAAATAAAACAAAAAATTCTACAAATGTTACAATCACTTAAACTATTAATTCAAAATATCGAAAGGGTTAAGGTCATTTATTAACAACGAACTTTGTAGGGTGTATCTTTATAATCCTTGATCTTTTCTTAATACCGTTATAATCCAATAATTTCAAATTACGTCCCACGATAATCCATTTTGTCAAAAAAATTACTTGTTACTGATACAACCGGTTAAAGGTGATTTTTTTATTTTTTTTACTGCCATGTGTATAATCCACCTCTGCTTATTGAGTTAGAAAGTCAAAGTCTTTACTTCCATGTGTATAATCCCTTACTTCCCAAATCGAAAACCCTAATATCACCCTCAAATTGAAAACCCTTATCTGACACAAATATGAGTGAATCGGTCCAGAACTTGGTTGTTTCTTTGCATTACGAAGGTTTATTCTTTCCAAATTTGTTGAGGTATTTGAAAGGTAAAGTTACAATCATTGATGATATTCAATTCGAAGGTATTAGCTTTACAAACCTAAAAGAAGTTGTCAAAAGGTTATGTATTGTTCCTGACATCCATATTGGATATTAATCAATGTTAACATGTTTATTTGAACTTATTCAAAAGTGGGAGCTGTACGTATTTGAATAGTGTCAAATGAATATGTGACTGTAAATGTGTGAGACTACGGAAGCGCACAAATCGACATTTAGACACCACTACAAGTTTAATATAGTTATTATATATTACTTAATATTTAAGTGTAATATTTAATAAATGGGAGGATGTATTATGTAATTAGGAAGTTTCCTAATCATAATACAACTTGGGCTTCAAGTTATTGCTTGGCTATAAAAGAAACTCCAAGTTCCTTGTTTCTATAACCCTCAAATCGATTAAGAGAGAAAGCAATAAATCGATCTTGCCTCCTCTCCTTAACCGATCAGCCAAGACACCCAAACGGGTTTTCGGTTTGTTTGGTTTTCGACAATTGTTGTATAAACTTTAGACGTGTACTAGCATACTAGTCGGTCGATAAAAGAAGGTGTCGCGTACGCAACCGTGGTAAAAACCTTACTTAAGGTTTTAATTTAATTGCTTGCTCAATAAGGTTACACAACTATATCCGATTTATTATTTACTATATGATCCTTATTTTCCGCTGCGTATAATTGTTTGATAATTTGATTTGAGGTATATGCCTATATTTATGTTAGTGAACCAAGTGGGAATGATTGGTTTCTAGAAGCAAACCAATGGTCGGGTCACTACACATTACTTGTGCCGAGTTCATGGACTGATTTCATGGCGGGTTGCAATTTCAAATTTAGCATCATTTATTTCCAAGATTCCCTCGTTGTCATCTTAGGAAAATTTATCCATTTGTAGAGGAATTATGTAAGATACATGTCTTTCCTTATGATTCTGCTTCTCCTCTATAAGGCCAATGAAAGGACAGTTGCAACTCTGTGAACCGTGGCTTTACAAGCTCGTGACTTGACCAAGCCGGTCCCTAAAAATTTAGCAAGATGGAGCCTGTTTGGCGATTATTTGTTGCTTATGTGATTGATGTATTTGTTAGTATGATAATCTTGCTTTCGCTGTATTGGTTTTAGATTCAAAATATGTCTTTGGTTATCCAAGATATATCGTTGTTATATTTAAAAAACTTATGTTCAATAATTTGTATACTTTTTGCAACGATATAATCATAGTAATGTAAAGGAAGGTGAAGATTAAACTTACTACCCATTAAGTTTAGTTACAATCAAGCATTTGAGTATTTGACATCCCTAAAAATTTAGCAAGATGGAGCCTGTTTGGCGATTATTTGTTGCTTATGTGATTGATGTATTTGTTAGTATGATAATCTTGCTTTCGCTGTATTGGTTTTAGATTCAAAATATGTCTTTGGTTATCCAAGATATATCGTTGTTATATTTAAAAAACTTATGTTCAATAATTTGTATACTTTTTGCAACGATATAATCATAGTAATGTAAAGGAAGGTGAAGATTAAACTTACTACCCATTAAGTTTAGTTACAATCAAGCATTTGAGTATTTGACATCTATACTGTCCCAACACAAAACTGAAATTTACTCTTCAACTTTAAGAGTTTCGCAATTTGAAGAACTGTGTACAACTCACAGTGATGTGCAAAGTGACGTTTACTCTACTATTAGCAAGCTCAATCAACAAAAAGTAACTTAAATGTTGCTACTACCACCTCCCGTTGAATCATTCTACCTTCAAACTATATGCATATGAAATTAACTATAGCAGCTCAATAAACTGTTTTTGGTCTCTATCAACAAAAATAACTTAAATGTTACCAAGTTTTGTTACTATTCAGTTAGTATTAATAATAAATCAGTGAGAACGACATCACTCAGCACCAGTGGTCTAGTGGTAGAATAGTAGCCTGCCACGGTACAGACCTGGGTTCGATTCCCGGCTGGTGCATTTCTTAGCTATGATGATAATTTCCTATCGATGGCGGGTCCATTGTAACACATCCTCATGGGATGAAAGCAGGCTTTTCTGAGCTTCTTATATTTATATTTTTTCATTTTTGAGTAAAAGAAGCGGTATGGTGGGGTTTAAACTGGCCGGATGACTCAACACCCACCTTTATCGTTTATATCTTTATGCAGCGGTAGTACACACCCTGGTTCGATTCCCGGCTCGTGCATTTCTTAGCTGTGATTAAAAATGCGCAGACGTTGAGGTTGGTCCCTCGGTTATAGAACCCACAAACTGTTCTCATTGATTGGTTTTCCATTTGTACTTCTAAACATTAAATTGAGGGTATCGATTCTTATGACGAAATAACTATCAACGGACAAATGTATCAAACTATGTATTCTTTGTGTAAACAACAAGCATACATCTGTCTACAAAATGATCAAAAATTAAGCTCATTGATAATTCGTTATTAGATGTATACTACCTAAAATACAACGTAATATGTGCAACTTAACTAAAAAAACCCGCAACACTCCGATTAAATAATCATTCAGCACCATTGGTCTAGTGGTAGAATAATACAACAAACCAGACTTATTTTGCTATAGGAGGCAGGAATAAAAAACTAAACTGTTGATGCATCCCACATCGCCTGTCCAAAGAAAATTAGTAAAAGAAGAATGGCTATAAATTCCAAAGCCATTAGAGTTTAAAAGCATACCTTTCTCGGCCTTTTGGCTAAGATCAAGTGTAGTATCTGTTCTTATCAGTTTAATATCTGATATGTGAGTCATCGGCTCACTCGATATTAATCTTATTTTTTATGGGGAAAGACCCATCACAATAGCTTGCTATTGTGGTCTTTGCGAGGCGCCTTGGTGTTGCACTATTACCTTGGCTTGGCTCACCCCTCCAATTTTAGTTGAAATTGTGTTTTCTTATTTTTGTAAAGTTGTATTTTTTATTTCTTGCTGTTGCACTTTCTTACTTTGGTGCTTGATTTCTGGCCGGTTCACTTTCTTTGGCAACATATCGTCTTGAACACCGACAAAAATATGATTTATGTTCAAGGACTTTACTTTGCTAGTTAACATTCATTATGAAACACACGTCGAACCAAACCTCAATCCCTTAAGTGTCCATATTGTCATCTTTTCCCATTATTTTTCATTATTGATTTACAACATAATGCTACTTTTCGGAATTATTTTGCTTTGATGCGATCAAACATTGCCATAGAGTATAAATTCAAGTATGCGGGCTTTTTTAACAGCTTCTTTATTAACAACATCTTATCTTAAAAAACAACGGGGGCAACCAAAAATACAAAGGGGAAATATAGGAGAGGATCACAAGAAGATAACCCCTACCATAGCTTATGAACCTCACCCAAAATGAGGTTACAAATAAATAGAAACAAAATAAAACAAACTTAGCTGCCACCTTAAATTACACCGAAGGTTGCATATAGTTTCCCAACACCACATAAATAACGAGTTAGTAGAATTTCCCATCCTTTTTTCCCTGTTTGAGAAAAGCCAGAATTCACAAAAATTATATTAAAAAAATGCTTATTTGGAAAGATGTCTTGGTCAAGAAATTTTAGTTGGTCATTAGTATTAGCATATATTAAAGAATTCCCCGCCTTCTAATACTCCGAAGCATAATCTATATAGCACCATTCAGAACTATGCTTTTCTAGGGAAAGCCTAAAATAGCTAGCTAGCAATAAACTAACTCCAACAATGAAATATATGTCACCTTCACATGAGATCTACCAAGAAAACTATATCGAAGACAATTAATCAAGGTATCATCTAGAGTTTTAGACTTTTAAGAACCTTTTTACATCATGGGATTTCCTGATACCCTAGACAATTTATGTCAAAATACTTAATTTAGAAAGTGTTTCATGATTTAAGAATAATTCAAGATTATCAAGTTCAAGCTCATTCTCTAACGGCTACTATGTTTTTCTGAGAATAGTGAGGAAGTTTGTTGTTCGGGAAGCATTTTTTAAGCTTCTTGACTTCTTGAATTAGTGAGATTTTAGGTGTGGCTAAGAACCACAAAAGAAACTTAAAGAAAGCGTTATCCCGCTCTTTTGGACCTCTATCATTAGTTTCAATATCAACATGAGATAAACCATGTAATAAAATAGTCAAATAACATGAAATTATTTAAATCTTTAGCACATGTAATGCGCTATATATTTCTAACCACTAAACTATTATGTTGGGACAACAAATATAAACTTTAGGGTTGAAAATTTTGGTTAATTTAGTGTTTGGAGATAATATTGTTGCCAACATATTTAAACATACAAAATTATATCTACGTGGAGAAATATTCAAATAAAACAAATCTTAAAGAAAAATATTAAAAGAAAGAAAAAATAATTTATGTTATGTATTTTGTATTATACTTATTTATTCATTTACTTTAAGTTTAAAAAAAGAAAGTTTTGATATCTATAAGAAAATATATGATGTTTGGATATTATGTATTAAATTCATATTTTGGTGTAGTAATTATATAATTTTGATGTACAACAATAAAACTATCGATTTTTATATATTCAAAACTTCAGTTTTTTTTTTTAAACTGAGTTTATCTCTTCATTTTCTAATTTCTTTAACGTAATTTATCTAAAAATTGTTTTATAGTAACCAAACTCTAATTAATGATAATTATATAAAGTAAGTTAAAAATATTAAATAACTAAGGTTTTTCTAATATTTGAGAAAGAGAGTGACTCATGAGTCATATTTTTGAAATAAAACAAAAAATTCTACAAATGTTACAATCACTTAAACTATTAATTCAAAGTATCGAAAGGGTTAAGGTCATTTATTAACAACGAACTTTGTAGGGTGTATCTTTATAATCCTTGATCTTTTCTTAATACCGTTATAATCCAATAATTTCAAATTTCGTCCCACGATAATCCATTTTGTCAAAAAAATTACTTGTTACTGATACAACCGGTTAAAGGTGATTTTTTTTTTTTTTTTACTGCCATGTGTATAATCCACCTCTGCTTATTGAGTTAGAAAGTCAAAGTCTTTACTTCCATGTGTATAATCCCTTACTTCCCAAATCGAAAACCCTAATATCACCCTCAAATTGAAAACCCTTATCTGACACAAATATGAGTGAATCGGTCCAGAACTTGGTTGTTTCTTTGCATTACGAAGGTTTATTCTTTCCAAATTTGTTGAGGTATTTGAAAGGTAAAGTTACAATCATTGATGATATTCAATTCGAAGGTATTAGCTTTACAAACCTAAAAGAAGTTGTCAAAAGGTTATGTATTGTTCCTGACATCCATAGTGGATATTAATCAATGTTAACATGTTTATTTGAACTTATTCAAAAGTGGGAGCTGTACGTATTTGAATAGTGTCAAATGAATATGTGACTGTAAATGTGTGAGACTACGGAAGCGCACAAATCGACATTTAGACACCACTACAAGTTTAATATAGTTATTATATATTACTTAATATTTAAGTGTAATATTTAATAAATGGGAGGATGTATTATGTAATTAGGAAGTTTCCTAATCATAATACAACTTGGGCTTCAAGTTATTGCTTGGCTATAAAAGAAACTCCAAGTTCCTTGTTTCTATAACCCTCAAATCGATTAAGAGAGAAAGCAATAAATCGATCTTGCCTCCTCTCCTTAACCGATCAGCCAAGACACCCAAACGGGTTTTCGGTTTGTTTGGTTTTCGACAATTGTTGTATAAACTTTAGACGTGTACTAGCATACTAGTCGGTCGATAAAAGAAGGTGTCGCGTACGCAACCGTGGTAAAAACCTTACTTAAGGTTTTAATTTAATTGCTTGCTCAATAAGGTTACACAACTATATCCGATTTATTATTTACTATGTGATCCTTATTTTCCGCTGCGTATAATTGTTTGATAATTTGATTTGAGGTCTATGCCTATATTTATGTTAGTGAACCAAGTGGGAATGATTGGTTTCTAGAAGCAAACCAATGGTCGGGACACTACACATTACTTGTGCCGAGTTCATGGACTGATTTCATGGCGGGTTGCAATTTCAAATTTAGCATCATTTATTTCCAAGATTCCCTCGTTGTCATCTTAGGAAAATTTATCCATTTGTAGAGGAATTATGTAAGATACATGTCTTTCCTTATGATTCTGCTTCTCCTCTATAAGGCCAATGAAAGGACCGTTGCAACTCTGTGAACCGTGGCTTTACAAGCTCGTGACTTGACCAAGCCGGTCCCTAAAAATTTAGCAAGATGGAGCCTGTTTGGCGATTATTTGTTGCTTATGTGATTGATGTATTTGTTAGTATGATAATCTTGCTTTCGCTGTATTGGTTTTAGATTCAAAATATGTCTTTGGTTATCCAAGATATATCGTTGTTATATTTAAAAAACTTATGTTCAATAATTTGTATACTTTTTGCAACGATATAATCATAGTAATGTAAAGGAAGGTGAAGATTAAACTTACTACCCATTAAGTTTAGTTACAATCAAGCATTTGAGTATTTGACATCTATACTGTCCCAACACAAAACTGAAATTTACTCTTCAACTTTAAGAGTTTCGCAATTTGAAGAACTGTGTACAACTCACAGTGATGTGCAAAGTGACGTTTACTCTACTATTAGCAAGCTCAATCAACAAAAAGTAACTTAAATGTTGCTACTACCACCTCCCGTTGAATCATTCTACCTTCAAACTATATGCATATGAAATTAACTATAGCAGCTCAATAAACTGTTTTTGGTCTCTATCAACAAAAATAACTTAAATGTTACCAAGTTTTGTTACTATTCAGTTAGTATTAATAATAAATCAGTGAGAACGACATCACTCAGCACCAGTGGTCTAGTGGTAGAATAGTAGCCTGCCACGGTACAGACCTGGGTTCGATTCCCGGCTGGTGCATTTCTTAGCTATGATGTTAATTTCCTATCGATGGCGAGTCCATTGTAACACATCCTCATGGGATGAAAGCAGGCTTTTCTGAGCTTCTTATATTTATATTTTTTCATTTTTGAGTAAAAGAAGCGGTATGGTGGGGTTTAAACTGGCCGGATGACTCAACACCCACCTTTATCGTTTATATCTTTATGCAGCGGTAGTACACACCCTGGTTCGATTCCCGGCTCGTGCATTTCTTAGCTGTGATTAAAAATGCGCAGACGTTGAGGTTGGTCCCTCGGTTATAGAACCCACAAACTGTTCTCATTGATTGGTTTTCCATTTGTACTTCTAAACATTAAATTGAGGGTATCGATTCTTATGACGAAATAACTATCAACGGACAAATGTATCAAACTATGTATTCTTTGTGTAAACAACAAGCATACATCTGTCTACAAAATGATCAAAAATTAAGCTCATTGATAATTCGTTATTAGATGTATACTACCTAAAATACAACGTAATATGTGCAACTTAACTAAAAAAACCCGCAACACTCCGATTAAATAATCATTCAGCACCATTGGTCTAGTGGTAGGAGGCAGGAATAAAAAACTAAACTGTTGATGCATCCCACATCGTCTGTCCAAAGAAAATTAGTAAAAGAAGAATGGCTATAAATTCCAAAGCCATTAGAGTTTAAAAGCATACCTTTCTCGGCCTTTTGGCTAAGATCAAGTGTAGTATCTGTTCTTATCAGTTTAATATCTGATATGTGAGCCATCGGCTCACTCGATATTAATCTTATTTTTTATGGGGAAAGACCCATCACAATAGCTTGCTATTGGGGTCTTTGCGAGTCGCCTTGGTGTTGCACTATTACCTTGGCTTGGCTCACCCCTCCAATTTTAGTTGAAATTGTGTTTTCTTATTTTTGTAAAGTTGTATTTTTTATTTCTTGCTGTTGCACTTTCTTACTTTGGTGCTTGATTTCTGGCCGGTTCACTTTCTTTGGCAACATATCGTCTTGAACACCGACAAAAATATGATTTATGTTCAAGGACTTTACTTTGCTAGTTAACATTCATTATGAAACACACGTCGAACCAAACCTCAATCCCTTAAGTGTCCATATTGTCATCTTTTCCCATTATTTTTCATTATTGATTTACAACATAATGCTACTTTTCGGAATTATTTTGCTTTGATGCGATCAAACATTGCCATAGAGTATAAATTCAAGTATGCGGGCTTTTTTAACAGCTTCTTTATTAACAACATCTTATCTTAAAAAACAACGGGGGCAACCAAAAATACAAAGGGGAAATATAGGAGAGGATCACAAGAAGATAACCCCTACCATAGCTTATGAACCTCACCCAAAATGAGGTTACAAATAAATAGAAACAAAATAAAACAAACTTAGCTGCCACCTTAAAATACACCGAAGGTTGCATATAGTTTCCCAACACCACATAACGAGTTAGTAGAATTTCCCATCCTTTTTTTCCCTGTTTGAGAAAAGCCAGAATTCACAAAAATTATATTAAAAAAAATGCTTATTTGGAAAGATGTCTTGGTCAAGAAATTTTAGTTGGTCATTAGTATTAGCATATATTAAAGAATTCCCCGCCTTCTAATACTCCGAAGCATAATCTATATAGCACCATTCAGAACTATGCTTTTCTAGGAAAGCCTAAAATAGCTAGCTAGCAATAAACTAACTCCAACAATGAAATATATGTCACCTTCACATGAGATCTACCAAGAAAACTATATCGAAGACAATTAATCAAGGTATCATCTAGAGTTTTAGACTTTTAAGAACCTTTTTACATCATGGGATTTCCTGATACCCTAGACAATTTATGTCAAAATACTTAATTTAGAAAGTGTTTCATGATTTAAGAATAATTCAAGATTATCAAGTTCAAGCTCATTCTCTAACGGCTACTATGTTTTTCTGAGAATAGTGAGGAAGTTTGTTGTTCGGGAAGCATTTTTTAAGCTTCTTGACTTCTTGTATTAGTGAGATTTTAGGTGTGGCTAAGAACCACAAAAAGAAACTTAAAGAAAGCGTTATCCCGCTCTTTTGGACCTCTATCATTAGTTTCAATATCAACATGAGATAAACCATTTAATAAAATAGTCAAATAACATGAAATTATTTAAATCTTTAGCACATGTAATGCGCTATATATTTCTAACCACTAAACTATTATGTTGGGACAACAAATATAAACTTTAGGGTTGAAAATTTTGGTTAATTTAGTGTTTGGAGATAATATTGTTGCCAACATATTTAAACATACAAAATTATATCTACGTGGAGAAATATTCAAATAAAACAAATCTTAAAGAAAAATATTAAAAGAAAGAAAAAATAATTTATGTTATGTATTTTGTATTATACTTATTTATTCATTTACTTTAAGTTTTAAAAAAAGAAAGTTTTGATATCTATAAGAAAATATATGATGTTTGGATATTATGTATTAAATTCATATTTTGGTGTAGTAATTATATAATTTTGATGTACAACAATAAAACTATCGATTTTTATATATTCAAAACTTCAGTTTTTTTTTTAAACTGAGTTTATCTCTTCATTTTCTAATTTCTTTAACGTAATTTATCTAAAAATTGTTTTATAGTAACCAAACTCTAATTAATGATAATTATATAAAGTAAGTTAAAAATATTAAATAACTAAGGTTTTTCTAATATTTGAGAAAGAGAGTGACTCATGAGTCATATTTTTGAAATAAAACAAAAAATTCTACAAATGTTACAATCACTTAAACTATTAATTCAAAATATCGAAAGGGTTAAGGTCATTTATTAACAACGAACTTTGTAGGGTGTATCTTTATAATCCTTAATCTTTTCTTAATACCGTTATAATCCAATAATTTCAAATTACGTCCCACGATAATCCATTTTGTCAAAAAAATTACTTGTTACTGATACAACCGGTTAAAGGTTATTTTTTTATTTTTTGTTTACTGCCATGTGTATAATCCACCTCTGCTTATTGAGTTAGAAAGTCAAAGTCTTTACTTCCATGTGTATAATCCCTTACTTCCCAAATCGAAAACCCTAATATCACCCTCAAATTGAAAATCCTGATTTGACATAAATATGAGTGAATCGGTCCAGAACTTGGTTGTTTCTTTGCATTACGAAGGTTTATTCTTTCCAAATTTGTTGAGGTATTTGAAAGGTAAAGTTACAATCATTGATGATATTCAATTCGAAGGTATTAGCTTTACAAACCTAAAAGAAGTTGTCAAAAGGTTATGTATTGTTCCTGACATCCATAGTGGATATTAATCAATGTTAACATGTTTATTTGAACTTATTCAAAAGTGGGAGCTGTACGTATTTGAATAGTGTCAAATGAATATGTGACTGTAAATGTGTGAGACTACGGAAGCGCACAAATCGACATTTAGACACCACTACAAGTTTAATATAGTTATTATATATTACTTAATATTTAAGTGTAATATTTAATAAATGGGAGGATGTATTATGTAATTAGGAAGTTTCCTAATCATAATACAACTTGGGCTTCAAGTTATTGCTTGGCTATAAAAGAAACTCCAAGTTCCTTGTTTCTATAACCCTCAAATCGATTAAGAGAGAAAGCAATAAATCGATCTTGCCTCCTCTCCTTAACCGATCAGCCAAGACACCCAAACGGGTTTTCGGTTTGTTTGGTTTTCGACAATTGTTGTATAAACTTTAGACGTGTACTAGCATACTAGTCGGTCGATAAAAGAAGGTGTCGCGTACGCAACCGTGGTAAAAACCTTACTTAAGGTTTTAATTTAATTGCTTGCTCAATAAGGTTACACAACTATATCCGATTTATTATTTACTATGTGATCCTTATTTTCCGCTGCGTATAATTGTTTGATAATTTGATTTGAGGTCTATGCCTATATTTATGTTAGTGAACCAAGTGGGAATGATTGGTTTCTAGAAGCAAACCAATGGTCGGGACACTACACATTACTTGTGCCGAGTTCATGGACTGATTTCATGGCGGGTTGCAATTTCAAATTTAGCATCATTTATTTCCAAGATTCCCTCGTTGTCATCTTAGGAAAATTTATCCATTTGTAGAGGAATTATGTAAGATACATGTCTTTCCTTATGATTCTGCTTCTCCTCTATAAGGCCAATGAAAGGACCGTTGCAACTCTGTGAACCGTGGCTTTACAAGCTCGTGACTTGACCAAGCCGGTCCCTAAAAATTTAGCAAGATGGAGCCTGTTTGGCGATTATTTGTTGCTTATGTGATTGATGTATTTGTTAGTATGATAATCTTGCTTTCGCTGTATTGGTTTTAGATTCAAAATATGTCTTTGGTTATCCAAGATATATCGTTGTTATATTTAAAAAACTTATGTTCAATAATCTGTCTACAAAATGATCAAAAATCAAGCTCATTGATAATTCGTTATTAGATGTATACTACCTAAAATACAACGTAATATGTGCAACTTAACTAAAAAAACCCGCAACACTCCGATTAAATAATCATTCAGCACCATTGGTCTAGTGGTAGAATAATACAACAAACCAGACTTATTTTGCTATAGGAAGCAGGAATAAAAAACTGTTGATGCATCCCACATCGCCTGTCCAAAGAAAATTAGTAAAAGAAGAATGGCTATAAATTCCAAAGCCATTAGAGTTTAAAAGCATACCTTTCTCGGCCTTTTGGCTAAGATCAAGTGTAGTATCTGTTCTTATCAGTTTAATATCTGATATGTGAGCTATCGGCTCACTCGATATTAATCTTATTTTTTATGGGGAAAGACCCATCACAATAGCTTGCTATTGCGGTCTTTGCGAGTCGCCTTGGTGTTGCACTATTACCTTGGCTTGGCTCACCCCTCCAATTTTAGGTGAAATTGTGTTTTCTTATTTTTGTAAAGTTGTATTTTTTATTTCTTGCTGTTGCACTTTCTTACTTTGGTGCTTGATTTCTGGCCGGTTCACTTTCTTTGGCAACATATCGTCTAGAACACCGACAAAAATGTGATTAATGTTCAAGGACTTTACTTTGCTAGTTAACATTCATTATGAAACACACGTCGAACCAAACCTCAATCCCCCTCCAATTTTAGTTTGCGAGTCGCCTTGGTGTTGCACTATTACCTTGGCTTGGCTCACCCCTCCAATTTTAGTTGGGGAAAATGCACTGGGTGGTCATCGTACTATGTGAATAATTACGTCTAGGTCATTGAACAAAATTTTCGTCTATCTACATCACTATACCGCAAGAAACCTGTTATTTAAACCATTTTTACCCGATCAACAGGTTAACCTCCACTAATTCTCTCTCTCTCTCGCTTTCATTTTGAAATTGATGAACCCAACTCCACCAATTCTCTCACTTTCGTTTTCAAATTGCAGGAACCCAAATCCAACTATGTTTGAAGCAAGTCGATTATTATTCATTATTATTCGATTTCTGCAAATCGATTTTATTCGAAAATTGAAAATCTAATTGAAAATCTAATATGTAAATCTAATCTGTAAATCATCTTCATTATTATTCATTATTATTCGATTTCTGTAAATCATCGATTTTTCTGTAAATCTAAGGTTTGTTTTTTCGATTATTTTATAAATCTAATTTTATTTATTTATGAAAAAATTGAATTGCAGTCGTTATGCAATGCTTGTGGGATTCGGTTCAGAAAGAAGAGGATTGTTGTGGTTGATATGAAGAAGAAATTAAGAAATTAAGAAGAGGATTGTTGTGGTTGACATTAGGCCAACACAATAAACATAAAGCAAGCATGCATAAGCAAAGCAAAACACATAAAGGCCCAAATAAGGAATTGCGCACATAAGTAAATCAGAGAATTCGTTTTAAGCCTTAGGTTATAGTCTAAGTGATTCACGTATAAGCCACTTAGTTCGCTATAACCAGTGGCTCTGATACCAATTTCTGTAACACCCCGCTCAGGCGGAAAACCAGAGGTGTACAATATTAGTATAATCGGAGACATAGGTTACAACAAATTAAATAACAAAAGGGTAACATCGAATTAAATATAAGTTATCGAGTCACAAATGTTACAAAGTACATAAGTTCGGGAAATAAAACCAATACATAATCGACATACGGATCCTAATAGAACTAATCATAGCAAAACAAGTTCCCAAGCAAGATCCGCGTAGTCATATAATAGTTGTTAGAGCAAGGATTGACAGGCTCAGTAACTTGGGTGTTTGGGATTCAACCCCTTGACCTCCTGCTTAGCAGTGCGAACCTAACAAGCTCTTGGCGAGCCTAAGGTGGTCAAGTGGCTGGTTGGAGAAAGATGATCGGAATATGTTTACTGCGGGAAGTGTATAGGTATTCCGGTCAAGAGATACTGTGTGCAAGTATGAGAGTGGAGAAGATGTGTCCAAAACTTGAAGTGTTGAGTATTTATACCCAACACTACCAGGCATCAACAACGTATGGCAATGATGACCATTTATGGCTCATCAATAGGATTCCAACGGGTATTAACGTCTATATCATTATATAACTTTATTAATGCTCTGACGGTTACACTCAAGGATTAGGCTTGAGTGTCTGACCGGTAGGATGTCAGGAGCATTATACTACGAGAGGCATCCCAAGGCATTAGTGTTGGTTTAGAGGAATACTATACTTTCTAGATGTAAAGTATAAGTATAGGTTCCGGAGTGTCGGACCGAGAGTGTGAGTGTCGGACACCAAACGTCTCGGGACATAGCTGACAGCCTGGTGTCGGATGACGGGTCCTGGTGTACGAGTGCCGAACGCCAGGACACGAGTGCCGGATGCCGGGTCACGAGCTCCGGACGCCGGGTCACGAGTGCCGGGCGCTGAGGCAAGCCTCCCGGATACGGGGCCGGAGCCCGGGTGCCGGGGCCAAATATCCGGACACGGGGCCTTTCTCCCAGACACGGGGCCGAAGCCCGGGTGCCGGGGCCAAATCTCTCGGACACGGGGCCTAGCTCCCGGGCGCCGGGGCCAAACTCCGGACACGGGGCCTAACTCCCGGGTGCCGGGGCCAAAGCCTTGGTGCCGGGGCCAGGTTTCCGGACACGGGGCCTAACTCCCGGGTGCCGGGGCCAAAGCCTTGGTGCCGGGGCCAGGTTTCCGGAGACGGGGCCTATCTCCCGGACACGGGGCCGAAGGCCAAGTGTCCGGACGCCGGAGCCTTGTGTCCGGACGCCGGGACGAAATGTCCGGATGCTGGGGCCAAGTGTCCGGACGCCGGAGTCTTGTGTCCGGACGCCGGAGCCTAAGGGCCGGAGCTAGGAGATAGCAGGCAAGCTTTTGTAAGTCAGGTTATGTGTTTAGGGGGTTAATGGGCTATGTGTATGAGCCATTCCCTACTAACACGATCATGCCCCTCAGTTAGGTTTTAAAATGGTTTTTTGAAGCCTAACTTTTTTTGTTCTTATTGTCTCTTCCGGCGATTCTTTGGCCATGCCTTTCTTGGCCGCTTGAGGTTGCCTTGAGTAGTTGTGACCGAGGCCATGTCCAATGTGTCTTTGAAAAATAATGTTTTATTGGGTGATCAAGCCAATAACACATTTTTAACTTGTTATCTTGGATGTTGTGTCACACCATCTTGGGTGTGCGTAAGAGTAATCATACTGAATTGTGTCTATGACACTCATTTGAGTACCTATGGTTCTTTTGTATGCCGATGACATAGCTAGATGTTGGCATCTCATGTATATTTCATATCGTGCCGATGACACTTTTGTTGGTTAACCTTAAATTTGTTTTACTCGCGAGTGATGTCGCTTCCCAATGAGAAGTGCTTGCCTTTTCCCGGTAGGTAAAAAGACGAATATGTGATTGCATGTTTGGCGTAGACTGAAGATGTCTATATGTGCCTTTTGCTAAATTTCCCTCCAAACGTAGTTTGGGGTGGTGCATCAGGTTTGTTGCCTTGTGGGATACATAGATCAAACCACTTTGTATTTTGAGGTGCATTTCTGTGAATGACTCTTTGAAGAGTGTTTTCTTATGGTGTGGCCAAGTCCCTGATGAGTGAGATGGCCAAATACCAAAGTTTGCCAGATTTCCCAGATATCCAGACTTGGCTAGTTGTTGATTGTCAAGGTGTACCATGTTGTAGAGACATCCGGACTGGCCGGCTGTTCAGGTTTTTTTTTTTTTTTAAACTATTGAAACAACTGTTTGCTAGGCACATTCTGACGGGTGTTGTGGTTGTAAGTGCTGACAATCAGCAATAGTATGTAAATATTAAACGTAACACCTTTTTAGATTCATTGCATTCCATGTCCTGGGTAATGGTTGTCCATCTAAGTCAGACAGGGTGTAGGAGCTAGTTCCATGTGCTTCAAGGACACTATATGGCCTTCCCATGTGGGACCCAACTTGCCCAAGTTTCGGTCCTGCTAGCTTCATTCTTCCACCATACGAGATCTCCCACTTTGAAAGATGTGTGTCAGACTCTTTGGTTATAATACTTAGCCATCTGTCTATGGCTTTCTGTTTGTCGGATGAGAGATATTTCTCTTCGCTCCTCGATGATATTCAAGTTCTCCCTTAGGGCTTCTTCGTTTAGCTCCGGATTGAAATGAAGGGTCCGGTGAGTAGGGATTGTAAGTTCTGGTGGGATAACTGCCTCAGTGCCATAGACTAGGCTGAAAGGGGTTTCAGATGTAGTTCTGCCGGGGGAAGTTCTATGTGCCCAAAGAATGCCTGGGATTTCGTCTACCCATGCCTTTGAATATTTTCCCAATCTGGCCTTAATTCCCTTGACGATTGCTTTGTTCATGACTTCCACCTGACCATTAGCTTGTGGGTGTGCCACAGAGGTAAATCGTTGTTGGATATCCATATCCTGACACCAAGTCTTAAATGGATTATCTGCAAATTGTTTTCCATTATCACTGACTAGGACGTGTGGAACTCCAAAGCGACATACTAAATGTTCCCAAACGAAGCTTATAATTCGAGGCCCGGTGATAGTTGCCAAGGGCTTAGCTTCAATCCATTTTGTGAAATAGTCCACAGCCACTAAAAGGTATTTAACATTGCCTACTCCAGGGGGGAATGGTCCGACAATGTCGATTCCCCATTTGTAAAATGGCCATGCGCTAGTCACTGGAATGAGGTCCTGCTTTGGCATTTTTGAGACTGACGCATGTTTTTGGCATGATTCACATTTTTCAATTTCTTCCTTTGCATCTCTGTGCATGGATGGCCAGAAGTATCCAAGTCTCATGACCTTAGTGGTTACCGAACGAGGGCCTGCATGCATGCCACAACTTCCACCATGTACATACTGAATTAGATCCTTTGCTTGTGTTGGGCCGACACATCTTAGATGTGGACCCAAAAAAGACTTCCTAAACAGGTAGTTGTCTATGAGGAGATACATTGGTGCCTTCATTCTGATTTTCCTTGCTAGTTGTTTGTCTTCCGGGAGTTGTCCATTCTGAAGGAAGTTTTTTATTGGAGTCATCCAACAGTCTTCCTCCGTTATTGCGGCCACTTCCTTTGTTGGCACTATGGATTTCTCGGTTAGGACTTCCACCAACAATTCTTTCTTGAGGTGGGCGAAGGAGGATGCTGCAAGTTTGCTCAATGCATCTGCTATTTTGTTACGGTTTCTTGGCACTTGCTCTATGGTAAATTTTGAGAAGTCCGAAATGATTTTTCCTGGTTTCTTCCAAGTATTGTTGCATGGAAGTTTGATTTGCTTCATAGCTACCATTGATATGATTAGCTACCAACTGGGAGTCCACAAAAGCTTCTATATTTTGAACTCCCATCTTTCTAGCTATTCGTAGCCCTGATAAGAGAGCTTCATATTCGGCTTCATTGTTGGTTGCCGGGAAGTCAAACTTAAGGGCGTAGGTATACTCGTTTTTGTCTGGATCTGTGAGTATGAGGCCAGCTCCTGACCCTTCTAGGCTGGATGCGCCATCTATGAAGAGGGTCCAAGGAGGGCTGTCTGTCACTAATGGATCCTTTGGTTCTTCCATTCCTTCGATTTCAGCCAGGAAATCTGCCAAGATTTGTCCTTTCATCGAGTTTCGAGGTTGGAAAGAAATTTCATGTTTCTCCCAGTTCAATTGCCCATTTTGCTAATCGTCCCGACACTTCTGGTTTTCCCAATATTTGTTTGATTGGTTTGTCTGTTAGCACTTGGATGGGATGTCCTTGAAAATATCTCCTCAAACGTCTAGACGCATGAACCAAAGAGAGTGCCAATTTTTCCAAACATGGATAATTAACCTATGGGCCTTTCAGTGCCCTACTGATGAAATAGATCGGCATTTGTGAGTCGCCCCTTTGGGCTACTAAAACTGCGCTTACACATTCCTTGGAAACAGCCAAGTATATAGTTAGTGTCTCCCCGGCTATTGGAGCCGTGAGTGTTGGGAGATTGGCCATGAATTTCTTCATTTCTTGAAATGCCACTTCTGCTTCTTCAGACCATGAGAAGTCTTTTTTCCGAATGCATCCCTTTAAGGTATTAAAGAAAGGGAGGGATCGATCTGCGGCTTTGGACAAGAAACGGCTAAGTGCTGCTAGCTTGCCATTTAGGCTTTGGACTTGCTTTTTGGTGGAAGGAGATGGCATGTCAATGACTGCCTGAACCTTCTTAGGATTGACTTTGATGCCATTAGGTGTAACAATATGTCCCAAGAATTTTCCTTCCTCCATGCCAAAACTACACTTGGATGGATTAAGCTTCATGTTAATATTACGTAATGTTTGGAAAGTTTCCAGGATATCAGCCAACATGATGTCTTTCGTATTGCTTTTGATAACTATGTCATCTACATAGGCTATCATGTTCCTTCCCACTTGATTTTTGAAAGTTTCATCTATTAGACGTTGATAGGTTGCTCCAGCGTTTTTCAAGCCAAATGGCATTTTGTGGAAACAAAATATGCCTTGGTCTGTGTGAAAAGCTGTTGTGTCTTCATCACCTTTTTTCATACAAATTTGGTGATAACCTTTATATGCATCTAAAAAGCATTTGAGTCTAAATCTATCTAAGGATTCCACTTTCCAATCGATTTCTGGTAAAGGATAGTTGTCCTTTGGACAAGCTTTGTTGATGTCTTTGAAATCAACGCATAATCTCCAAGAACCATCTCCCTTCTTTTCCATAACTGGATTAACAATCCAAGTTTGGTATTTTACCTCTCTGACAATCCCTGCTTCGACCATTTTGTTTACTTGGTCACATGCAGATTTACTACGATCCGGGGCCATGCCTCGTTTTTTCTGTCGGATTGGCACAATATTGGGATTCGCGTTTAGGGAATGCTCTGCTAGTTCCCTTGGGACACCAGTCATGTCTGATGTCTGCCATGCAAAGACATCAAGGTTTGATTCTAGTAACGCTATGAGTTTAGTCTTTGTCTGTGCTGGGAGTCGTGAACCAATGGTCACTGGTTGTTCAGGGAAATTTTTATTAATAATAACTTTTTGTTCCGGACCATCAATGATTTCCATTGCCAGATCACTTTTGGGACCCTCTACCAGTTTTGGTTTCTCTACCTGTTTGCACTCTTTAGGCCATGACGTTCTAGCCCTGACTGTGGCTATGCCAGCTGGGGTAGGGAACTTTATCATGCCATGAATGGTTGATGGAATTGCTCCAAATTTTTGTAATGCAGGCCTGCCCAGTAGGACATTGTAGGCCGATGGTGCATCAATGATTGCAAAATTAATCATTTCTAACCTATAGTGTGGATATTCTCCTAACATCATGTTTATTGCTACCTCTCCGATTGGCCAATGCGTCTCACCTGAAAACCCCACTAGATGGAATTGTGTTGGACGCTTTGAATGTTGTACTTTTTCAGGGAGCTTCCTAAAACAGTGGGCATAAATAATGTCCATTGAGCTCCCTGTATCAACATATGCCTTATTCACTTCATAGTTGGCTAACCGGATTTGTATTACTACAAGGTTGATGGAAGGAGTTTCAATTGGTGGAAAGCAAATAGGCTCCATCACCCAATCCTGAAGGACTGATGCCTTCCTTTTGCGAGATGTAGTTTCTTCCTGCGCCATGTATATGTAATTAGGTGGGGTGGTGGATGGGGTATTGGTGGTTGTCTTTGGCTTAAGTGAACTAAAAAATGGTGGTGAAACTAAGAAATGAAATGAAAAAAGATAGAAATGAAATGAGACACCGTTGCTAAAACGTGTCCCACGGATGGGGCCAATGTTAGAGCAAGGATTGACAGGCTCAGTAACTTGGGTGTTTGGGATTCAACCCCTTGACCTCCTGCTTAGCAGTGCGAACCTATCAAGCTCTTGGCGAGCCTAAGGTGGTCAAGTGGCTGGTTGGAGAAAGATGATCGGAATATGTTTACTGCGGGAAGTGTATAGGTATTCCGGTCAAGAGATACTGTGTGCAAGTATGAGAGTGGAGAAGATGTGTCCAAAACTTGAAGTGTTGAGTATTTATACCCAACACTACCAGGCATCAACAACGTATGGCAATGATGACCATTTATGGCTCATCAATAGGATTCCAACGGGTATTAACGTCTATATCATTATATAACTTTATTAATGCTCTGACGGTTACACTCAAGGATTAGGCTTGAGTGTCTGACCGGTAGGATGTTAGGAGCATTATACTACGAGAGGCATCCCAAGGCATTAGTGTTGGTTTAGAGGAATACTATACTTACTAGATGTAAAGTATAAGTATAGGTTCCAGAGTGTCGGACCGAGAGTGTGAGTGTCGGACACCAAACGTCTCGGGACATAACTGACAGCCTGGTGTCGGATGACGGGTCCTGGTGTACGAGTGCCGAACGCCGGGACACGAGTGCCGGATGCCGGGTCACGAGCTCCGGACGCCGGGTCACGAGTGCCGGGCGCTGAGGCAAGCCTCCCGGATACGGGGCCGGAGCCCGGGTGCCGGGGCCAAATCTCCGGACACGGGGCCTTTCTCCCAGACACGGGGCCGAAGCCCGGGTGCCGGGGCCAAATCTCTCGGACACGGGGCCTAGCTCCCGGGCGCCGGGGCCAAACTCCGGACACGGGGCCTAACTCCCAGGTGCCGGGGCCAAAGCCTTGGTGCCGGGGCCAGGTTTCCGGACACGGGGCCTAATTCCCAGGCGTCGGGGCCAAACTCCCGGACACGGGGCCTAACTCCCGGGTGCCGGGGCCAAAGCCTTGGTGCCGGGGCCAAAGCCTTGGTGCCGGGGCCAGGTTTCCGGACACGGGGCCTATCTCCCGGACACGGGGCCGAAGGCCAAGTGTCCGGACGCCGGAGCCTTGTGTCCGGACGCCGGGACGAAATGTTCGGATGCTGGGGCCAAGTGTCCGGACGCCGGAGTCTTGTGTCCGGACGCCGGAGCCTAAGGGCCGGAGCTAGGAGATAGCAGGCAAGCTTTTGTAAGTCAGGTTATGTGTTTAGGGGGTTAATGGGCTATGTGTATGAGCCATTCCCTACTAACACTATCAATAGTCATCAAGAAGTAACCTCAAATCCCTGAAATAGCGTTAAAAACGACGTCAACACAATGTTGGTGGGTTATTCGTAAAGTTAATAAAACATAAGTAATAAAGCTTTTGACCCAAAGTTTAGAAAGGTTTAGTAAAATCATTAGTAAGAAACATATATCTTGATTCAAAATAGCAAATAGCAATATGAACATTCCTTAGCCTAGAATAATACACTTGAACCTAAACATTAAAAGGCAACAACCCCCTTAGTGTGTTAAGCTAAGTTTAGTCAATGAAATAGTATACGGTAATAACATCAGTCCGCAAGGACCGCACACCGGCAAGACATCCCAATACGACGATGAGGGTTTGTTAAACCCAAATAGATCTATATATATATATCCGTAGGCTCAATAAGAGTTGACAAGTGTGTAAACGGGGCCTTATACTACCACCAAGGCCATATAAGTAATTAAGGTAACACGATAATACTAAGGCCTCATAAT
>CAJVGC010000509.1:0-16689 GCA_910822075.1 Senecio squalidus | reverse complement strand
CCCGTTTTGTAACGTTAACTCTTTTTTGTCATATTTTATTGATTTTTGCTAAACATAGCTAATTATGTTTAAAAAGTTTATGTATTTTAGGATCGGGTTTTATGAAATGCATTATGTGAAATACATTATGAACGATTGTAAATGACACAAAACTTTTAGGGAATTTTTTTGTATTATATACATATATACGTACTCAATTCGATTTAGTATACATAAAATGATCTCAATTTAATCAATTTCGCTTATTTATGTGTGAGAATGTGTATTTAGGTGTCTATAATCTAATTTTTCGTACGAGACATCTTGAATCTGTTGGTAAAATTGTCTGAGTTCGATTATGCCATTGAGCGTGGATCAAGTTTAGAATTAAAGCTTGGAGTGGGGTCCAAGTTATCAAGTCATATTAATCTATAATAGAGGATGGTTTAGATAATTATATGGTATTATCAAATAAAATCCTAATTATATTCTAATAATCAAATAGAATCCTAGTTATATTCTAATGAATTGGTTAGTTTATATGTACCACCTAAGGTATGGACTCTCTAATTGTGATTGTAGTTTTTGAGTTAGATTTTTTCAATAAAGTATTTGTGTGTTTTGACAATCTTTACTGCATTATTACTCTGATTATCTTTAGAATCTTGAGCCGAACCTAAAGTATTTTATAATACATTGATAATTATGATTAAAACAAACATCATATAAAAAAAACATCAAATAATCTACACATACTATCCAACCGAAAGTACGAAACAAAAGAACATATAAACACCAAAGTATTGGAGATGAATGTTAATCATTATAAATTAAACGTTTTAAACATCTTCTATCAATGTAACTAAAATGATTTTTAATGAGTAAACTAGATAACAAAATAAGCGATTTTTATAAGTGCCCCTATGTCTTGTGCTTTTTGTAACAAAGGAAATTAGAAAAGGATTAGAAAGAAGGTAAGGGTAAACTATGAAAAGTGGAAGAAGATACAAACATTTGTAATGTAGAGTTAATTATATAAATCTGTCTTCAAAGTTTATCCCGTTTCTAAACTAATTTTATAATTGCAAAATCCTTCACTTAAATAAATTAATTATCTCTTCGTCTCTAATTTTTAACGGACATATATATTAAAAGCAAAATGTATAATTAGTAATAATATTTTTACAATAAATTTAACCAACGTCCATCTGAATAAATTGGAACTATTTATATAATTTTTTAAATTTATAGACAAAAAATTTTAAATAAAATTATGAACAACTTATGTAATAAACTTCGAAATGTTTAACAATCCAACCACGTAAAGTTTCATGTTTATTTTAATTGTTTATTATCTTACTACTCGTACTAATATTTATAAATCCATCTACTTCTAACGATTGTTATATTGAAATGGTTTTTAATATGGTTAATATTCATCTGGGTTTATATTTCTAACCTTTTTTAAGTTATGTTTGTTCTTTTCTATTTGGTTAGGTTGTGTATACACTTTGTATGGTGTATTTTTTGGTCATAATTTTCGATTCCACATATGTGGGATAATAAGTTTGCAATATAATTATCATGCCTAAATCTTTAATATATAATAAAAGAGGGACCTTAAATGCCACATGGCGAAATAAGATCCGTCGGATGGATTAACCTCTTTGATGTCAGCCGTTAGATCAGATTGATGATGTCATCAAAGATTATTTTCCTTTTACACCCTCTTACAATACACAATTACATTATCTCTTTTATTCAATCTTTACTCAAATAAAAAACATAATTATAAGTTATTTATAGAATCATTTAATTTGGACTATAATTTAGCTTATTATTATTCTAAAATCTCCTAACACAAAATATCAAACCATGTGTATAAAAATAAAGGTGTATATGTTATTATAACTATAAACAACATGTGTATAAACGTAAAAGTATATATATATATATATATATATATATATATATATATATATATATATATATATATATATATATATATATTCGACGTACAACATTATTTTCTTATAATAAATTAAAATCTACATAAAAGTAAAATTTATGTTTTATTTTTTATTTATTTTCGCGCTATCGCGGGACAATAATCTAGTAGTTATATAAAAGAAGGAATTGGCAAAATTAAACTTGTTTATAATATTTATTTATTATAAGATTTAGTGACAAATTTAACCTTTTCAAAAAGTGGGTGACAAATTCGCTCATTTCATACATTTTAGATGACAAATTTGTCATTTTAATCAGAAAAAAATATACAACGCGAAAACTGATGGTGTTTGTACTAGCTTATTTTTTCTGATACATAAGCCCAAAACTTAAAAGAAGTTTGCTTTGAGTTTATTTTTGGAGTTGTTAGCTTATTTGAATTTGTTTCAAGTTTATATGTCCATTATTTGACTTACTTTGTAGCTAATGAATTTATTTTTCTTATTATAACATAAGAAAAAGTAATATATCCATAAACAACAAAATAAATGGATAAAAATAGTTTTATGGAGTCGGTAAACATAACCTTTTTGACAATAGATATTGGGGTTTGCCTTTTTCACCAAGACTTTTACTACAAACAAGACTTTAACAACACAACAGTTTTATGAACATAATAATTTTCATATTGCTTTTTGCACAGAAAAAAAAGTCAATAAACTTTATAATTTTTAATGTACCTATAACAAATCATTATTATGATAATTCAGTTTTTAACATATTATTTATATTCAGGGGCGAAGTCACGATGAGGAAAGAGTAGACAATTATCAACTTATCGTCACTAAATATTTTCGTAATATAAAAAATAGTTATATTTA
This sequence comes from Senecio squalidus, assembly GCA_910822075.1. Classification (NCBI taxonomy): domain Eukaryota; kingdom Viridiplantae; phylum Streptophyta; class Magnoliopsida; order Asterales; family Asteraceae; genus Senecio; species Senecio squalidus. Next base: position 13,879 of record CAJVGC010000509.1, on the reverse strand, counting down.
TACTATTTTTGAAGTTTTGTCCTTTGAAAGTAAAAAATATAAACTTTGCCCCCACATAAACAATGAAGATCTATCAATTTGGTAAATTCGTTTTAGTTTGACCCACATAGAAAAACGTCTTGATCCGCTGTTTATATTTCTACCATTAGTTGTGTAAATAATTATAATATTTGTCTGTTAGTAGACAAATATATGTGATTAAAGTTATCACAAATGTTATATAGTTATATGCATTATTGCTATGTTCGATATACTATATTAACATATGAATTTTTTTATAGCAAATACATTATGATTTTTTTAAAATTTCCATTTCGATATTTGCATTATCTTTTTATCTTTTTTAAAATTATCATGACCAATTAAAATGTAACTTTGAACATAAAAACCTCGTTTGAATTTACCTAGTATATATTCTTGCATAATTTGTAGATAATTTTATTAAAAATAATATAATTATTATATAGCTAAAATCCTTGCGTAAATGAAAAAATTATTAACATCAGCATATAAATAGAAATAATGACATTAAACATTGTAATATATTTTTTTTTTTTTTTTGGAACAGCAACTCCTGCGGGCCAGTAATGGAGTATCTTTGTGCCACCATTACCAGCCACCCCCTCAATGCTTCGCCCAAGAGGAAACCCTCTGGAGAGGCTCGAACTCGAGACCTCTCCTTCATCAGGAAAACCCCTTACCAACCAGGCAGAACCTGATTGGCAAACATTGTAATATATTTAAAAAATAAAATTAGAAAATACAACTGTTTTTAGGCAAAGAGTTAAATAAAAATAATCAGTTGCAGCTATGTGTCGGAGATAATGACTCTATCCATATCCTTAGCAAAGTACACGTGCGATGCAGCGTCGACAAATGAATTTTATTCAAAAATGTTTTTGAATCATTCAGGACACTTGATTATTCAGCACTAAATTATTTTGTTTTATCAAAGAGTCTCTAACTTTGTTTATTATTCGGGTGATTGTTAACCTATAAGTCGCAATTCTAAAACAAAAGGCATACCATAACAAAATGGATGCATGAGTGATAATATTATCAATAAGTGAAAATCATATTAGAATTATGACCCGAAGGAGTCTTGAACTCAAAATTAAATCGTTGAACAAACTACGCGACTTAATCAATTAGCTTTTAAAAACGATGAAAAATCTAGAAAACTAATTGTTTTTCCACCACAACTGAACATGAAAAACAATAGTCCTAAATTATTGTCGTATAGATGAACGAGACACCATGATTATAACAAAATTTAAACATATAGAATTTGATGGTTTAAGCATTCATACCGAATACATGAACTACGATAATCAAACATAATACTGAAATCTCGCCTACCAATCGGAGACCCTAAACCCTAAACCCTAAACCCTAACACCATTATGTGCCTTCATAAGAGTTATCAGACGGTAATTCTGAAAGTGATGGATCCAATTAGTTTTTATAGCAAGTAGCACGAGTCACTCAAATAGAGTCTTCGCTAGGCTGTTTTCTATGGCAATGGTCACCAACAAAAACAGCATAGTACAATATCCATTCATGCACATAAATACATAATTACCCATAAAAGAGATTCATCAGAAGTAGACTTTATTAGAATTTGTGAATATATATACCTGTTTTGCCCCAAGAACAATAGATAAGACACTCGGTCTGCCTTCGTTGATTGAGTAGATTCATCAATAAGCACCTTTATTTAGTTAAAATAATATTAAAATTCGTAATTTATAACCAAAATCTCAAAGTGGTTATTGTGTAAGTTGTTATGGCGCTATGAGCCCATGATAAATCAACCTGATGGAATTCACATCTGCTAACCGAGGATCACCAGACCCGACACATGTGCAACATATAACATCATCACCTATATATATCTCCATTTCTCTAGCCCGTTTTAATGTTTTATATTTCTTCTCGTCGTTTCTAATTCAAGACCTTCTTTAAGAGTTTGGAGAAAATGTTTTATAATATAGTAAAAGGGTAAATAAGTAATGTGTTTTAAGTAAAAGAGTAAATAAGTAATTTCAATTACTTAATTTTTAAGTAATTAAGAGTTTCGATGAAATCCTTTATAATATAGTATAGATTGATCGAACTTAAAAGAAAATAGAGTATACCATGAATAAAAATGAAATCAAAATTAGTATTTAAACAAAAAACAGAAGAACACACTAGTGTATACATTGTATTCACTAGTGTATATAGTATAGACGAGTTATCATGTATACACTACTGAATAAAAAGTATATACTAGTAAATAAATTGAATCTAGTATACACTACTGAATAATATATATATATATATATATATATATATATATATATATATATATAGATTGGGGTTCAATAGGGATCTCTTTTTTGCTAGAGATCCAGGGATCACCTTCTCAGCCACAAGATCACTTAAATTTTGTAGCTGAGATTAAAAGTTAAGTTTAAATGAATTATAAGGAAAAGACAAGGAGGGGCAATATAGTCTTTTTACCTTTTTCTTTTCTTTTTTACTCACACGCGCTTCTTGCTTTTGTCTTTTGTCTTTTTGTCTTCTGCTTTTGTGTCACATTTACCAAGTAAATATTCTTTCACATAAATGCATTAAACAAATATTGAGCACATTTACCAAGTAAATATTCTCCAACCACTTGAAATAAGGCAAAAATACATAATGCATTAAACAAAATTATATTCTTTCACATACATAATGCATTAAACAATATTATATGTAAAAACTTTAGAATCATAGGTGATTACTAAACATTTGGTGACATTTTACATCAACATACTAAGACACATTATTAATAAAATCACAAGTGATTACTAAACGTTTTGGGACATTTTACATCAAAGAACTAAGGCACTAAATTATAAACAGTTCTTAATGTAAAAACTATGGAATCACTGATTACTAAATATTTGGTGACATTTTACATCAACATACTAAGTCACATTTTACATCAACATAGTAAGTCACATTATTAATAAAATCATAGGTGAACTAAACATTTGGTGATATTTTACATCAACATACTAAGGCACATTATTAAAAAAATCACAGGTGATTACTAAACATTTGGTGACATTTCACATCAACATACTAAGACATTAAATAATAAACAGTTTCTTAATGTAAAAACTATATAATCACAGGTGATTAAATAAGCATTTGGTGACATTTTACATCAACATACTAAGACATTAAATAATAAACAGTTTCTTAATGTAAAAACTATATAATCACGGATGATTAAATAAGCATTTGGTGACATTTTACATCAACATACTAAAGAAAATTATTAATAAAATCACAGGTGATTACTAAACATTTTGATGACATTTTACATCAACATATAAGGCACTAAATTAATACAATCACAGGTGATTACTAGACATTTACATCAAGGTACTAAGGCACTAAATTAAGAACCTTAAATGTATTAAGGTATTAAGGCACTAAATCACATGTGATTTTCCTTTACAATTTGTTGACTACAAAATTACATTTAAGATATTTAGTGACTTAATTTAATAAAATCACAAGTGATTACTAAACATTTTGTGACATTTTACATCAACATACTAAGGAACATTATTAATAAAATCACAGGTGATTACTAAACATTTTTGTGACATTTTACATCAACATACTAAGACACATTATTAATAAAATCACAGGTGATTACTAAACATTTTTGTGACATTTTACATCCACATACTAAGGCACATTATTAATAAAATCACAGGTGATTACTATGTGATTACTAAACATTTTGGTGACATTTTACATCAAGGTACTAAGCCACTAAATTATAAACAGTTCTTAATGTAAAAACTTTAGAATCACAAGTGATTACTAAACATTTTTTATAACATTTAAGGCACTAAATTAATACAATCACAGGTGATTACTATAGATTTTGTGACAATTTACATCAAGGTACTAAGGCACTAAATTATAAAACAGTTCTTAATGTAAAAACTACAAAATCACAGGTGATTACTAAACATTTTGGCGACATTTTACATCAACATACTAAGGCACTAAATTAATAAAATCACAGGTGATTACTAAAGATTTTGTGACAATTTACATCAAAGTATTAAGGCACATTATTAATACAATCACAGGTGATCAATTGAAGGTTTATAATCAAGATGGCTAAAAGAATTTCAAGATGGCTCCGAACAAGAAATCTGCTAATTCACAGCCGAATCCCAAATAAAAATTCAAAATTGAATTTGATTTAACCACGTGACCTGCCACCTTCTTCCTTGATAAAATACCTACTAATTTCTCTTAGCCAACAAAAAGAACACATCACGTGACCTCACCTTGTTCCTTGATAAAATACCTACTAATTTGTGACAACCGTCTTATTTCAGGTGAAAACCGCATTCTCTATCTTTGACCAAACTCGAATTGATCTTGTTATTACTTGTCTCGTAAACTCGTGTACGTCGGAATCGAAATCGGAATCACAAAATGAATCCTAATACCAAGAAAATACTTAGTGAACTTGTCTAAGTTCCTATCTAAAATAACTGGAAACTTTCAACTAACGAAACATGTCACACCCCGCTAAAGCGGAAACACGGAATGTGAAGAGCAAAGAATCATTTCACGAGTTATACCAAAAGTCAACGGTTCAAGTTATATAAATTGAGATTGAAAAGGTAACCATGTTCGAAAATACAACCAAGTTCCATGAGTATAAAACGACAATACATAACAACGTATTTTAATAAAATTCCCAAGTATTAAAGGTCTTTTCCCGCATTACTCTTCACATAACTAGCTTGACCCGCCTGAGCAATGCACTTCATAATTTATGCTTAATTCCTGAAACATGAGATAAAGTGTCAACTACGAAAACGTAGTGAGTGAGTTACAGTTTATGAATTGAAGAAAAGTTCAATTTAAAAGTTTATAAGAGTCCGAGACGAATTCAAAGTTTTATAAAAACTCAAGGGTCACTCGGGGTCAAAGAATTTCAAGATAGGATCAGATACTTTAAAATTTGAGAATAACTTAATTAAATTAAGTGCTTAAAATTCAAGAATAACTTAGTTTCAAATAAGTTTAAGGATAATCAAGTGTAAGTAAAGTATATAAAAGTAGAAATTTCCAAAAAGGAGATTAGCGGAGAAAAGTCGCTGAAAGAATTTATATACTTTAAGCAAAAATCTAAGTAACGGGCGAATCGGTGCCCTAAATTTGTAAAGACCAAATTGAATCAAATTTAGTCAAACAGTAGAAGCGGATAACAACCGCTAAAAGTTTATAGGTTTATGCGTAAGTAACTAATTAGATTTCTTGTATCAACCTCTTGGCATCTATAACTTAAGTGTTCACACTAATCCGATTATCAACCGAGCGGCCCCAACTCCCCGCCTCTCAAACGGGAAGTTAAAAGAGAGAAATTCAGTAATATGTACTTAGACTGCCATCTAAGCAAGGAACGGTTCTTTCCTAAGTATCGATACCCATAATTACTATACGGCTTAAGTAGTTAATAGTGTGTAAGAGAGAAACTAAAGCATAATTGGGCACTATGAAATTTTATTATAAAAAGAGAGAGAATCACATCACTTAAGAACGTGTTATAGTTCCATCAAGGGTCGGTTACGCATACAAGTATCAATAAATAGTTGAGTTAAAGAGACGAAACAATAGTTATAAATAGAGAAAGAAATGTTTTACGCATAAGAAACTAAGTAGACGTTTCAATGTCAAAGTTTAATAAGTCGAAATCAAAGTTTCATAAGTCAAAAGACGAAGTTTAATAAGTCAAAAGTCAAAGTTTAATAAGTCAAAAGTCAAGTTTAATAAGTCAAAAGTCAAAGTTTAATAAGTCAAAAGTCAAAGTAGTTCAACAAGTTTAAAAGTCAAAATAGTCATACAAGTTTACAAAAGGTTTGATCTCATGTTTCCCCCAAAAAGAGTACTTAAAATGTAAGAGTTGAGAGGGGTGTAACTCACGGATTGCGAAGAGATTGAGAACTCGGAAACTCGGTCGGAGTATGAAAGCCGGGAATCACAGATTGCCTAATAATACCAAGGTAGTTTAATGAGTTGTTACATTATTATGTTCTTATATATGATATAAGAGATTATGTAACTTTTGATTGTAATTAAGTGTTAAATCCAATATTATTCCGAAAATTTGGTCCGAAGCGATTAACGTTGCATTTAGTCTGAAAGGTTATTGTTTTCGATTATTACGTCTTAAGTGCTTTTGCTTACTGAAGTGATTTTATAATTTCTAGGGAAATTTGGGCAGCGCTTCCGCGCCCAAATTTCATGCCCAAAAATTATATCGTCACTTCCGCTCACAAATCACCTAAAACACGATAATATACATAATATAGTTCAAATAGTTCAAAGAGTCCAATACTAGTCACCAATGTTATTAGTTTTATTTATCTCAGTCTAAAAATGATAGCGGTAAAAGTCCAGAATATAACCATGATCTTAAAACGAGTTAAAACGACAAATTTCGGGGGAACAGCAGCCCGGTGCTGCGCACCAGAGCACTGGTGCTGCGCACCAGCTGCTGTCCCGATTCTTGTTTTGTGTTTTTCTTGCTAAAAACGTTTTGTGACTTAAAGATTTCGACATGCAACCAGTAGATACTTATAATATGATGTTTTCACAGTTTCTAAACATCTTTTAGCCACAAAATCATGGATCTAGGTGCTATTTAGACAAAAATCGTTTTTATCTAAAAATGACATAATCTCTACAAATATTCGTTTTTGTTGTTTAGATTGTACATGCAATTAGTAAATATCATTCAAAACATCATTTCAACAGTTTCTAAAATATTTTTATTCTCAGATTTGTGGATTTAAAGAGTGTTTCGGTTTAAAAACGTTTTTGACCGTAAAAAGTCATAGATTTATGAAAAACCATATTTTTAACCGTTAGATCTTACATGCATATGAATATTAGTGTAAGAATAGTAAAAACAAAGAGATCTACCGAAGGAAAAGCTTGGATGAAGAGTTTTTGTGACAACCGTCTAAATTTCAGGTGATTTTCAGTTACTAATTCGGTTCAAAGCTTTTGTTCTCTTTTATCGCGTTCATATGGTTCGGGTTCATTTTGTCGTACTTTTAAATTGTCGGAACAAATGTCGGAATCAAAATATAAATCCTAACACCAAATAAACAATTCAAGAGCTTGACTAAGTTCATAACGGTAACTAAAATGATTCTAGTCCCTAACTAACTATAACGGAAAACTTAAAACGTCAAAAAGCTGGATTTTTATTCCAGCCGGCGGCTGAAATTACTTAGCCGGCGGCTGAAGCCAGCCGGCGGCTGATTTTAGCCAGCCGACGGCTGAATCTGGCTGTCCAGCTAGATGTTGACTCATTTTTGCATGTCACACAATTGGCCAACGGTTTTAACTCGAATATTGGGCAACCATTACTGCATTTGTGACCCCCTAGGCCAGATACATCACCCCATAATCACTTTCATTTCATTTTTTTTTTGAATCAAAACACACACATAACACACACACACTCTCTCTTTGCTCTCTCACTCTCTCAAGAACACAAACACAAAATTAAAATATTTCATCACAAAACAGTCCATAAACATCATAAATCAACCATCTAACACTTACAAATCGTCCTAGAAGAAAAGGGTATCAAAGGAAAAGGTTTAAATCGGGTTTCCAAGACGTTTTTGGAGCTAAAACTCATCCAAACCATCACATCTCTTTTTCCTTCGGTATAACACTTTATCTTTACTGATTTTATACATATCTTCACTTGCATGTTCGATCCATAATCTGAAAATATGTTTTCATAAACTTTCAAAACGTTTTCTTGCTTAAAAACAAGTTTTTATTGAAGATCTATATATTTAACCTATAAATCTAAAAGAAAATAGTGTTTTTACTTCAAAAATACATAAGTTTATGTTATATCTGCTTGCATGTAAAATTTAACCGTTCAATAAGCTTAAAATCGAAGAAACAACAACTTTAAAAACTGGCCGAAGCCTTTTGGCCGGCGGCTGAAGGATTTCAGCCGACGGCTAAAGGTCAGCCGGCGGCTGTTTTCCTCCAGCCGCCGCCAGAATGCCACTGTTCACTATTTTCGTCGTTTTAAAGATCGTAAACGTGATTTTAAGCTCAAACAAATTATCACAGACTATATACATGTTAATAAGCTACTGTTTGGACATATTATTTTGTTGGAAAAGCTTTTTGGACTTGAAACTTATGTATTATTGGTTTAAACGTGGTATTGAGCATTTTAAAGCGGGAAAGTGTTTTGAAAATGGACATAATTTTTATGACGCGGAAGCGCTGCCCAATTTTCACCGTAAATAACATTTCAAATTCAGAAACTTAATAACTTCGAGACTTACACAGATTAACTTGGAACTTTGACACTTTTGGTACATAATTGGACATTTCGGACTATAAAACGTACACGAACATACAAACTTTATAAATCTACCGTAATAAACTTTTTGGGACAGAATCTAAGTGTATTAAATTGAGACTTAAAAATGTTAAATTGAAACTTAACATAACTCAATAAAAACTTATACAACTTTCCGGTGTTCTAGGTCATTTGTGATTCCCGACGCGTTCCGCTCTCTTTGTGCTAGTCATATCTCTATCTCCGCAAACCGTGAGTTACAACCCCACTTGTTTTACTTTTTATACATTTTAAACATTATTTGGGGGAAGCATAAGATTACATGTTTTGTAACTTTTAACACTTTTTGCGAACTATTAAACAATTGGAACTGTTCAAAACTTGGTACTTTTGCAACTTATTTGGAACTGTTCAAAACTTGGTACTTGCAAACAACTATGCGTATTTGTGTTATTGTCTTAGCGGGTTAACTAAACTAGGATACTTGTTAGCAACCAATCCTTGATGGATATATAAGCCCGTAAGAGATCAGTACAACTTTTATAACTTTGCTCAATTGCCCGTTTTGGTTCAGGTTCACTTATACACTATTAGCATTAGCCGTTAGTCATATGGGTATCGATACTTAGGAGCGGTCACTCCTTACTAAGGGTTAGCGTCCCAAGTACTACCACTCTTTGGCACTTATTTAAACATTTTTGGGCTAGATCAGGACCATACAACCGGCTTAGTGTATACTTACTACTTATGTAATGCCAAGAGATTGATACGAGTTACTATTTAGTTAAACACATATCCAATACGCATATGCACACTTTTAGCGCTTGGTTTCCGCTGCAACTTTACTTTACTTTACGCGTTTATTTATTATTAAATTCACCTGCGTACATACAAACTTTTACTAGTTACATATGTTCAAACGTCGACTCGTTCTCTTACTCATGACGTCAATATATGTTTTGGAAACTTACTACTTTTGGCAACTTACTATTTTTGGCAACTTTCTATTTTTAGAAACTTTCTCGAAACTCTAAACTGTAACTCACTCACTACTTTATGTAGTTGACACTTTATCTTATGTTTCAGGAAATTAATGTAAGTGTTCAGGATGCATGGCATAGGAGGGTCGATATGGTCGCGTGAGGCGCTATTTGGGAAAAGACCTTTTTATTTTGGGAATTTGTTTTGGAACATTTGTACTTGTACTTTATTTCAAACTTATGAACTGCTTGGTTGTTGAACTTTAAACAATTCTATTTTGAAATGAAATGACTTGAATCGTTTATATTTGCTTATGACCGTGTAATGATATTCCAGCTCTCACGCCCCGTGTTTCCGCTATAGCGGGGTGTGACAGACTTGGTATCAGAGCACAGGTTGTAGTGAAAACGGTTTTAGAAATTTCTAAAAAGTTTTTGAAACCAAACTACAACCAAGGCTTTTCGGAAAATCATTATGGGTTCAAAACTTTAGTGAATTAATTTTGCGATTGCATGATTATTTTTAACTACGCATGGCCTGATCACCCCTGCCTAGTTCAAAATGACTTATGCAAGGACGAAACATAATTTCTAAAGACAAACGATTTTGAGTCGAAAAATTCCCGGTCTTACTATTCCCAACCTCACGTGATCGACCCTTACCTGCATTCTTTACTTAATTTCCTTTAGCGTGTTCTTGTTCATGTACTTACGAAACTTTTTACGTCGCAGATCCGTCATGTCTCAATCTTCACGTTCGCACTCTCTTTCACGAGCCGTCTCGCCATTGCACGAACCCTCTGAGGGCCATACGGCCTCCGAGAGTCAGCGTCACCAGACGACTGACCCGACAGAGGGCACGTCGATGACTATCAGTAGTAGTGACGGGTCTAGCCCGAGGACCGTGTTACCTCCTCCTCGGCTGGCACCCGTTACAGCTCCACCTCAGCCTCAAGGGCCCCGCGCCGGGATGGCCGCGCGTCAGCAACAGGACCCGTTTCGACCTGCACCCCCGCACCCCTTCGTGGACCCGTACGATCCCGCCATGCGCACTCCGGTCATGGAGCGCTACGCGTGGGAGCGTCACTTCATGGAAGAGAGGCGACGTGCCCAGGAGGCCGGAGCTTCCCAATCCATGTTGCCACCCACTCTTCAGCCTCCTCCACCAGCCGCATTTCTCCACCTACACCGCGAGGTTCGGGCCCTCTCCGAGGAAGCCCAACAACAGAGCCTTTATCTCTTCGAAGTCTCCGACGCTGCACACAAGCTGGCGGAGCAATCGATCCGAACTATCGCATCGGCTCGAGCCACTGCACGCACCGTGCAACGCCTCGTCAGCGTGTGTTTCGTCCTAGGGGCATTGGTGGCAGCTATGATGGCCAAGGTGTTCCTGGAGAGGCGCTATTAGTTCATTTCCTTTATTGTACCGTAGGCCGAGTTGTAATTTTCCCATGTACACAACTTCGTGCCATTTTCTCTATTTCCTTATTGTATTGTACTGTACTTTTCTTATTTTGAACCTTGTACTCAACTCTTTTATTAATGAATGAAGATCCGATCCATTTATTATATCTATTGTTACTTATCTTGTGAATCTTGTACTGTGTTGAACCATCTTCTTACGTGTGAATCTTTTGAAACATGTCGTGCGTGTTCTATCTGTTCTGTTACCTTACTCTTGCGTGATTATTAACTTGTTCGTTGAATCATGTTCTTATCATACTCTAATCGTGCGTTCTAAACTGAATCTGTTGTCTGTTGCAGAATCATGGCACCCCGTACCAATGCCGCGATCATTGCTGAGCAAGTGACCGAGCAGTTGCAAGCAGCGATGCCCAATATGATCGCCCAGATCACTGCGGGAATCAATGCTAACGTCAACACCCACCAACAACAGCAACAGCAGCAACAACAGCAACAGCAGCAACAACAGCAGCAGCAGCAGCAACAGAACAACCACCAGAACCATCAGCAACCCCCGAACCCACCAGCCTGCACTTACAAGAGCTTCATGGCTTGTAAGCCTAAGGAGTTCCATGGCACGACTGGTGTCGTAGGCTTGGTTTCGTGGTTTGAGAGCATCGAGTCGGTGCTTCACATCAGTGGATGTGCCGAAGCCACTAAAGTACAATACGCCTCCTGCGTATTGCACGGTAAGGCACTGACCTGGTGGAACAACTTGGTCCGTAACAGGGGACGTGAGACCGCTTATGCTCTCACCTGGGAGCAATTCAAGACCCTCTTGATTGAGGAGTACTGCCCTAAAGGGGAAATCAAGAAGCTCGCGGCTGAGCTCTGGGATCATCAGATGGTCGGAAACGACATCGAAGGGTACACTGCCCGATTCCATGAGCTAGCTCGACTAGTCCCAAGGCTAGTGACTCCGGAAGAGAACAAGATCGACCTTTACATCTCAGGTCTTGTTCCCGAAATCAGAGGAATGGTTCTCACAAAGGAGCCCCAGACCCTTCAAAGTGCCATCATCCTAGCTCACCGCCTCACGAGCGACCTACTCACCACTCCTGCCTCATCCAAGAAGGAGACGGGTGAGAAAAGGAAGTCGGACCAGACTCCGAGGCGAAGTGACCGGAACAAGAAGAAGAAGACCACCCGCAACCTTGCCATAGCAGCCGTAGCACCGCCACCGCCACCTCCTCCAGCTGGAAACCGATATACGGGGACGAACCCCAAGGGCAACAAGTGCAATTTCCACCACCACGGTAACTGTCCCGTGTGCCTGAGGTGCCAGAAGGAAGGGCACTATGCTAAGTAATGCCCGGACAAGTTGGCAGCTCAAGGTCCAAAGCCGGTATGTTACGAGTGCGGAAGCGACCAGCACCTCCGGAACGCTTGCCCCAGGCTCCGCAACGCCCAACCTAACCGAGGCGGGCAAGGCCGAGGACGTGCATTCGCACTCACGAGCAGAAGAGGCACGCAGGATCCGAACGCGGTGAACGGTACGTTTCCTGTTAACAAATCTGTTCTGTTCGATTCTGGTGCCGAAAGAAGCTTTGTGTCCTTAGAATTTAGACCCCTTATTAACTTAGGATCTAAGGTTCTTAAGGATAGCTTCACCATAGAGTACGCTAACGGTCAGGAGTTCGAAGCTAAGGATATAATCATAGGATGTTCCATATGCCTGTCCGATAAAACTTTTCCTATCGATTTAATCCCTATCGAGCTGAAAAGCTTTGATGTCATCGTCGGAATGGATTGGCTCTCTCGTTTCCGAGCCGAGATCGTTTGTTTTGACAAACTCATTCGCATTCCTCTTTCCGACACTGAAACTTTAATCGTTCAAGGAGACAAACCCGGACGTTCACTCCGTCTCGTGTCGTCCATCCAAAATGCGTAAGTCCCTCGAGAAGACTATGTCGCATTCCTTGCTCACGTTGTTGAACGTAAACCCAAGGAGATCCGTATACAAGATATCCCGGTAGTCAAGGATCACCCCGAAGTCTTTCCTGAAGATTTGCCCTCCGCATCGACAAGTGGAATTCCGGATAGACCTCATACCTGGTGCAGCACCGGTCGCTAGGACACCGTATCGTCTAGCCCCACCGGAAATGCAAGAGCTGTCTAAACAGCTCCAGGAACTCTTAGATCATGGTCTTATTCGTCCTAGCTCGTCACCCTGGGGAGCCCCTATACTCTTCGTTAAAAAGAAAGACGGATCCTTTCGCATGTGCATCGACTACCGTGAACTGAACAAGCTGACCGTCAAGAACCGATACCCACTCCCGAGGATCGATGATCTTTTCGACCAGTTGCAGGGTGCAACTTACTTCTCAAAAATCGACCTCCGTTCGGGTTATCATCAGGTTCGTGTCAGTGAGACCGACGTTCCAAAAACCGCTTTTCGTACTCGTTACGGTCATTACGAATTTCTCGTCATGCCTTTCGGTCTAACCAACGCACCAGCAGTGTTCATGGACTTAATGAACCGAGTGTGTAGACCTTACCTGGACAAATTCGTGATCGTGTTCATTGACGACATTCTTATCTACTCGAGAAGCAAGGAGGATCACGCGAAACATTTGAAACTCATCCTAGAACTCCTTCGAGAACAGAAACTGTACGCCAAATTCTCTAAGTGTGAATTCTGGCTCCGGGAAGTACATTTCCTGGTCATGTGGTTAACCAAGATGGGATCCATGTGGATCCGGCTAAGATAGAAGCATCGAGAAATGGCAAGCCCCGACGACTCCTACGGAAATTCGTCAGTTCCTAGGGTTGGCCGGCTACTATCGAAGGTTTCATCGAGAATTTCTCGAAGATCGCTAAGCCACTCACCGAGCTCACTCAGAAAGTAAGGACTTTGTTGGGGAACAAAACAAGAGGAATCCTTCAGAAACTCAAACACCAACTTGGTCAGCACCGATTTTGTCCCTACCAGAGGGTACGGATAACTTCGTCCGTTTCTGCGATGCATCCATCAAGACTTGGGTGCGTCCTTATGCAGAAGGACAAAGTCATCGCT
>CAJVGC010000508.1:59377510-59398771 GCA_910822075.1 Senecio squalidus | reverse complement strand
AGAAATCTGACTATCTCCAATTTCTTGCCAACATACAGGCGATCGACACTTGCGGCCATACAAAGCTTCAAAAGGTGACACTTGATACTCGTGTGATAGCTGTTGTTGTACGGAAACTCAATCAACGGCAAATGAACGTCCCAACTACCACCAAAATCAATTGCGCAGGCTCGTAGCATATCTCCAAGGTGAATAGTTCTCTCACTCTGACCTACGGTCTGCGGATGATAGGCGGTACTCATATCTAACTGTACCCATAGCATCTGGAATGTCTTCCAAAATCGGAGGTGAAACGAGCATCACGATGGGAAATAATCGATACAGGGACTACCGTGTTTCGATACAATCTCTGCAATATATAAACGCACGAATCTCTCCATCGGATAATTCTCACGAATCGGTAGGAAATGAGCAGACTTCGTCAATCGATCAACAATAACCCAGATACTGTCATAACCACTCGAAGATCTCGGAAGCTTCGTAACAAAGTCCATAGTAATACGCTCCCATTTCCACTCGGGAATCTTCGGTTGTTGGAGTAGCCCAGATGGTTTCTGATACTCAATCTTCACTTTGGAACAGGTCAAACATCGACTAACATACTCGGCGATCTCACGTTTCATACCCGGCCACCAATAAAACTCTTTCAAGTCATGATACATTTTATCGGAACCCGGATGAATGGAATAGTTAGACTTATGGGCTTCATCCAGAATCAACTGACGGATACTAATCGGAACCCAAATACGCTCGAGGAAATACAGAACTCCATCCTCCTTCGGTTCTAATTCCAACGCTAACTTATACAACCTTTCCTCTTTAACACGGCCCTCTGTCATAATACCCTCTTGTGCCTGAATAATCCGAGCCTTCAAGCTCGTCTGAATAGATACCATCATAGAACGGATACGGACTGGTTTGACTGTTTCCTTACGACTTAGTGCATCAGCAACAACGTTCGCCTTACCAGGGTGGTAGCGAATGTCGCAATCATAGTCGTTCAATAACTCAACCAGCGTCGTTGTCTCATGTTCAGCATCTTCTGATCGAATATGTGCTGAAGACTCTTGTGGTCGGTAAATACAGTACACTTGGTCCCATACAGATAATGCCTCCAAATCTTCAATGCGAATACGACGGCTCCCAATTCTAGATCATGAGTCGTGTAATTCTGCTCATGGACTTTCAACTGACGCGAAGAGTAAGCTATAACTTTACCATTCTTCATAAGCACACAACCCAGACCCTTGTGCGAAGCGTCGCAATAAACAACAAAATTCTTGGAACCAACTGGCAGACTAAGAATAGGAGCGTCACACAACCGCTGCTTCAATACTTGAAAGGCTCTCTCCTGATCGGAACCCCAAACGAATGGTTCACTCTTCTGTGTCAACTTTGTCATAGGTGAAGCGATTTTGGAGAAGTTCTCGATGAATCGGCGATAATACCCAGCAAGACCCAAAAACGAACGGATTTCGGTCGAAGATTTTGGTGCAACCCAACTCTTAACAGCTTCAATCTTAGCAGGATCAACGTGAATACCCTTCGCGCTAACCACGTGGCCAAGAAATTGAACTTCGGGTAACCAGAACTCGCACTTAGAGAATTTCGCATACAACTTTTCTTTTCGAAGCACTTCTAGAACAAGACGCAAATGCTCTTCATGTTCCTTACGACTTCGGGAATAGATCAGAATGTCGTCGATGAATACGATAACGAATTTGTCAAGATACGGACGACAAATACGGTTCATTAGATCCATGAATGCTGCAGGGGCGTTTGTCTGACCAAACGGCATCACCATGAACTCATAATGACCATATCGAGTACGAAAAGCGGTCTTAGGTATATCATCTTCCTGAACTCTCAACTGATGATAACCAGAGCGAAGATCGATCTTAGAGAAATAGCAAGAACCCTGAAGTTGATCGAACAAGTCGTCAATACGAGGAAGGGGATAACGGTTCTTCACAGTCAGCTTGTTTAACTCCCGATAATCAATACATAAACCCATGGAGCCATCCTTCTTCTTAACAAAGAGGACCGGAGCACCCCACGGGGAGAAACTAGGACGGATAAAACCCTTATCGACCAGTTCTTGAATTTGCTTTGACAACTCGAGCATCTCGGAAGGAGCCAAACGATACGGAGCTTTAGCAACAGGCGCTGCTCCAGGAACAAGATCAATACGAAAGTCGATTTGTCTCTGGGGAGGGATTCCAGGTAAATCTTCAGGAAAAACGTCAGAAAACTCGCGAACAATCGGTACACCATCAATCTTTATCGTAGAATCTTTCTTCACCAAGTGAGCGAGATATAAGGAACAACCTTGACGGACATACTCGCGAACTTTCAAACTTGAAATGAATTTAAGGCGTTTCCCAGCCTTGTCTCCGTGTACAATCATCTGATCTCCATCCGGCTTCTGAATACGAATAAGTTTCTCATAACAAACTATTTCGCCTTTATGCTTAGCTAACCAATCCATACCGATTAAGACATCGAAACTACCGAGTTTCATAGGAATAAGGTCGATGGAGAAAGGAATATCGGCTAATACGAGGGGAATATCACGAATAACTTCTCTAACACAAGCACATCTACCATCAGCTATTTCTACCTCATAAGCAGGCTCTAAAGGACTAGAAGCACGGTTTACTAAGGGGCGAAAATCACTAGATATAAAGCTTCTATCGGCACCCGAATCAAACAAGACAAAAGCAGGATAATCATCGACAAGAAATGTACCAGTGACAACGGTAGGATCCTGGTGAGCCTCAGAAGATTCCATGGAGAAAGCTCGGCTTTTGGCAGGATTTCCTCTTGCACTAGTACCAGCACCATGAGTAGGAAGGGAAGTAGATGATATAAGCTTGGGACACTGATGACGACGGTGACCTACTTCTCCACATTCGAAACATGCTCTAGTAGCTCTTCCACAAAACTGCTCGGTGTGGCCTAACTTCTTGCATCGTTTACAAACCCAACAAGCCACATTTGCTGCATGAGCACTGCCGCACGTATCACACTTCGGGCGTCTGCCCTGATAACCAGCTCCAGATCCTGTCAAAGCATACACCTGAGGAAGTTGGGGTCTCTGATCCTGACCACGACTTCTCTTCCTCGAACTACCCTTATCTCTCCTATCAAATCTACCAGAATCTCTTCGGCTCACAACCGGCTGAAGAACACCACCACGGATCATACTTGCGGTCAACCGACCAGCAATATCAACCGCACTCTGTAGAGTACCCGGAAGGTGAGAAATAATGTGGTCTCGCATAGTCTGGGGAAACCCTTGAGTGAAGCGTTCGATCCTCTCATTCTTCATGCGAACCAAACGAGGAGCCAAGACACACAAATCGTAGAATCTATTCACATACCCACGAAAATCAGAACCTTGCATAGTCAGGTTCCATAACTCATTTTCCAACCTCTGCGTCTCAGATGACGGCACATACTCCTTCTTCATCATAACTTTCAGATTTTCCCAACTCATCAAGGTAACAGCAGCTCGGCCCTGAGCCCGTTTCACCGAGTTCCACCAAGTTAGGGCTTTACCCTGGAACAAGAACGTAGCATACTTAACTCTGCTCTCCTCAGCACATCCCGAAACATCAAACACAGACTCAATCCTCTCAAACCACTGCAGGGTAGCAACCGCATCCTCGGTACCCTTAAACTCAGTAGGTCTGCAATCCAGAAAAGTCTTATACGAACAACCTCGGGGTGGATCCTCAATAACAATACTCGGTCCACCGACTCCCACATGCACTGCTTTTCCCACATCAGAACCATCGCGTCCAGACGCCGTACCTTCTGATCCAATACCTTGCATCACAGGTTCTTCAAACCCTATGTCGGCATCCTGCACCGGTGTCTCCTTGAGTTGTGCCACAATCACGGGTATTGCCGCTGCAATCTGCTCCGCAATCAACTGACTGATATTCGGAGTAGTGGTAGTAGCACTGGGGGAAGCAGTGGTATTCTGAGACGTAGCACCCGCTCTCACACTGGCGCGACCTCGCCTCGTCGACCTTCTCGTAGCAGTGACGGCCGGAGTAGACCTAGTAGAAACTCTCTTTGGCGGCATCTTCTACGAATGTCAAACAGAATAAATCAGAACGATAACCGGATGTGCGACTAAAACAAACAGGCCTCAAAGCATAAAATGCAAAAAAAAGCACATAAAGCATACGAATCACATACAGGCCCACAAAAGAAAGGAATGCGCACATAGAGTAAATCAGATAGGTCCAAAAGCCTAGGTCATAGTCTAAGTGATTCCGTAAGGTCACTTAGTTCGCTATAACCATTGGCTCTGATACCAACTTCTGTCACACCCCGCAAAATGGCGGAACCGAGGTGTACAGAGAATACGGTATCAGAGATTCAAATGTTACATCAACATAAGTAAACCATACATAATCAACATAGATAAATAAGTTTAAAATAGCATGCTTATTACAATAATCCGGAAATATCAAAATACGGCTACAGCGTTTGGGATACTAAGGAATTAACAAAAGCAAAATAAATTCCAAGCAAGTAATCCACGTAGCCACCAAGCATAACATCAAAAAGTGTAACCTCAAATCCCTGAAAAGCGTTAAAATACGACGTCAACATAAAGTTGGTGAATAATTCGCAATAATTAATAAAAACATAATAGTATAGAAGTTTCAATATGTTTGACCCAAAAGTGATATGATTTGAAAATAAGTCATTTGAAAAATGATGTTTCAAAATATACGTGAAGTATACAAAACCTTTTAATAATATACCAATATAAATACCATAAAAATACCATAATCAATTCATAAAAATACCATACTGGATAGATAATAGCTTTAGGTACATACGATACACCTGAACCATAACAATACTGGCAACTAACCCCACCTAGTGTCTTAAGCTAGGTTGTCCTCGAAATCAAAGGTCATAACATTGCTAACACGGACAGGGCGCATCCATCATCCATCGTGTTAACAATGAGGGTTTGTTAGACCCATATAGCGCTATATATATAAACCGGCGGCTAAAAGCTAACAGGTGTGTATACGGGGCCTCGTACTACCACAAAGGCGGTACAAGTTTGGGTAAGACTCATCTAAAGCATTCATATCCATAATACATACTCATAATATATATAACATAAAAATACATTTATACAACGCTAATCATGCCCAAAAAGTGTAAAAAGGGTAAAAAGGCAACGAATAACTCACAGAATAGCAATGCAATCCAAACACGATACGTCGGGAAATAATATAATACGATCAAGCTTCCACGTCTAAGTGCCCTAAACATCACGTAAATAAATATGTCTAAGTATCTCTAAGTCTAGTGGGGTATGCCTTAACGATTAACGTTTTATACGGGTTTTAAAATGACCAACAGGAACATCGATTTAACAAGATTACAAACGTTTCGAAAAATACAGCAACGAGTTACGTTGCACGTAACTGGGAGTTACGTGCGTAACTCAGTTACGTGCTTCCCAAGTAATTACGTGACCAAGGGTATAGTTACGTGACATAGAAGCTATTTCGTGATTAGTTACGTGATTGTGTATAGTTACGTGACCAAGAAGAAAGTTACGTGCTACAGTTACGTTCACGTAACACAGTTACGTGATGTAACTGGGTTTTACGAAAAATTACATTCGGAATACGATTCTCAGTGTTTTTAGGTGTCAAAATGATCGAATATCGAAACCCTAAGTCCAGAATACATTTAGGTAAATAAACCCTCAATAAAATTCGGGTTTTGATGGTAAAAAGTGATGTTTTGAGATAAACCTAAAATAAATAAAGTTTAAAACAAAATCTAAGAAATACTTACCCGATCAAGATGAAAATTGGAGGAATGATAAAGGTGAACGTGGTGAACAATAAACAAGCTTCAAAATCGGATTTCAACGGTCGGATCTAGAGATATTTTAGAGAGAAGTGTGTGTGTTTGTGTGTGTTTTCTAGAGAGAGAAGTGAAAGGGTGAAATGGTGTAGGTGATGATGGTGGGTGTAGAATAAGACAAAAATTTGATGATACCAATGTTGAGCTAAAAGACAAAAAGTTTGGTGGGATTCTTTTAGGACTAATTTTGTAATAAAAATCCCATAGGACTAGGTTTGTAATAAAATTCCGGAAGGACTAAAATTGTAATACTTTTTAACGTTAATCTTAATCGTATAAATAAGGCATAAAAACCCTAAACTTATCTTAAGAGCATACTAGACTTATACTAAAGGCACTTAGAACTAAACGTTCCCGACATAAAGATTCGAACCACATAAAATACAAATACGATACTCATAAAATACGAGAAATACGAATACGATAAAACATAAAAGGAATACAATAGGGTCAAAACATAATCATAAATAAATAAAACGAATACGGGTCGTTAGAAGTATACCTACAAATTCGCGAATGTCACATATAATAATTTTTGTTTTTCAAGTTCCATTAAGCTTCATGTATTAACACCGATATCTATAACAAAAAAAATATATTTTTTAATTTCATTTTACTTGCACTGAAGTAAGTTTATAGAGATCGGTTCCAAGGAGAAAAACCAATCTTTCTACATATATGTTTTATTTTTTTTAATGGCAACAAACTTGTTATTTTTCAAAAAAGCTGTATATTTCTCCTAATTTTCTTGTTGAACACAAGATTTCATAAAATCATTATTTCAACAATCCAAAATTAGAATATTATATATATGTTAATTTTCCACACTCGAACAATTTACTTGTGACTTGTGTAAGGAATTAGAGCTAGATGACACGAAAACACATCCCAAAATTTAATTATTTCTAACTTTGAACCATGTAAATTTTTTGACATCCATGACCAAACAACTAATCATCATCATTTTATTCAACCTTGAAGATAGTTATAGTGAGTTGTTTACATTTAAAAAGTTCAACTAAATTCTCTTGAGATGATGAGTTATTCTTCGTGTGGGTTAATGTTGAATATCTTAATGTAAAATTTAAATAATGAAAGAACCCATTTATTATGAGTTATTATTAAACATTATTAATGGGATAGAAACCGTAAACTTAATGGATCCAAACTTCACATGGTGTTTCGGCCATCTAATATATATAATCATCTAATATATTATAAAAATTCGAGTTGAGAAATCCTGAAAGCTTGAACTACATGTTTGGTCAGTTTCAACGACTCGTTGCTTGTGGTTGTTCATAGCGGCGGTTCATGGTTGCATTTTATTCGGATCTTAGTTACATACCCATAGTTGCTGACGGAGTTAATTAACTCAGGAGATTAAAAAGTTATAAGTAAAACACTGAGTTCTTTATTTCTTTTTAAATTTGAACCCGACAACTGTTATATCCCGTGATGGCGATGGCAGGTCTTCTGAGCTACGACGACGATTGCGGTATCCTTCAGAATTTTGATTCCGGAGGCAATGTCGCGGACAACATTAGTTAAGTTGAGAGATTTGGAAGTTATGGCGTAAACAATAAAATATATATATATATATATATATATATATATATATATATATATATATATATATATATATATATATATAGAGGTGGGTTCATTTAGGAACCATCAATTATTTAGGAACCATTAGGAACCATTTTTAGGCAAGGTGACAATTTTGTAATTAAGTCAAATCCCCAAATTGGAAATCAATTAAAACCCACTTTAAAATACTAATTAACTTTAAATTAACATATCTAGAGTATAACTAGGTTTTAGGAAAAACTAAATACACCATTAAAACAAGCATTTAATTATCTTTCCAACGAGCACCCACTTGATATACTTTTGACGACTTTTTTTTTTTTTTTTTTTTTAGTGAGTTTCGGTATATACACTAGTGTATATACTAATTCACCAGTGTATATACTAATTCACCAAAAACACATCTAAACCATATACACTATACACTAGTGTATACACTATATTCACTAATGTATACGAATCTTTATATTAATTTCCTTTTAATTGTGAATACGCAATATACAAAAGTGAATATACAATATATATATACACAAGTGAATATACAATATACACCAGTGAATACGCAATATACACAAGTGAATATACAATATACACCAGTGAATACCATGTATTCAATAGAGAATACATCTTATACATTAGTGAATATAGTGTATACACTAGTGTATATTGTATAAATACACTAGTGTATAACTATACATTAGTGAATATAGTGTATACACTAGTGTATAAATACACTACTGTAGTGTATAAATACACTAGTGAATATCTATACATTAGTGAATATAGTGTATACACTAGTGTATAGTATATATGGTTCAGATGTGTTTTTTGTGAATTAGTATATACACTGGTGAATATTTAGTATATACACTAGTGTATATACCGAAACTCACTCTAAAAAAAAAAAAAAAAAAAAAGTCGTCAAAAGTATATCAAGTGGGTGCTCGTTGGAAAGATAATTAAATGTTTGTTCTAATGGTGTATTTAGTTTTTCCTAAAACCTAGTTATACTCTAGATATGTTAATTTAAAGTTAATTATGATTTTAAAGTGGTTTTAATTAATTTCCAATTTGGCTCTTAATTTTGACTTAATTACAAAATTGTCACCTTGAGTTTAATTACAAAATTGCCACCTTGGTTCCTAATGGTTCCTAAATAATTACATGGTTCTTAAATGAAACCAACTCTATATATATATATATATATATAGGGGAGGGTTCATGTAAAAAGTGATAAATTTGTAAAAAGTGTGAGAAGCATTGTAGGAGTGACATGTGGCAAGTTTGAATTTTTTTTTTTTTTTTTTTTTAATAAAAAATAATATTTTTAATAAAAAAAATATTTTAAAAAAAAATCGAATTTTTTTTTTTCGAGAATTTTTTTTTTCTTTTTCCCGAAAAAAGTTATGTACGAAAAAAAATATGATACACATTTATGATGCACATCTATTATGAACATTTTATGTGTGCATCATAGTTGAATATCATAGTTTTTTTGTGTGCATCATTTATATAAATCATATTTTTTGTGCATCATAAATGTGTATCGTATTTTGTGTGTGCATCATATGACGTGGCAGATGACGTTATTAAAAAGAATTTCAAATTTTTTTTTTTTTCCAAATTGTTTTTTTTTTTTACAATTTTTTTTTTTTTTCAAAAAAAAAATATTATTTTTTTAAATATCTTTTTATTTAAATTTTTTTTTTTTCCAAGCTTGCCACATGTCACTCCCACAATGCTTCTCACACTTTTTACAAATTTAACACTTTTTATTTGATCCTACTCCTATATATATATATATATATATATATATATATATATATATATATATATATATATATATATATATATATATATATATATATATATATATATATATATATATATTTGTTGGTTATTTTGTTTTTGAACCTATTCAAGATAGTTGGTTCTTCCTTAATTCGATTAAGGTTTAGGTAAAGATAAAGATAAAAAGAAGATTGACGGGATGGCTAGACACAAGATTAGAGCCGCTTCGATACCATCAAAAAATGATAGAAATCGTTAATTTTGAGTTATTATCAAACATTATTGTAAGCTAGAAACTATAATTTAATGGAGCCAAAGCCGAGCCAAGTAATATATATCATGTAATACGATTGAGAGATGAATTTCAAGAAAGTTGAGTTTAACATGTTTCTAAAAATTGACCTTTCTTAGAGAGTATTATCGGTAATACAGATCAACCATATGATAAGTTGAGGTCATGTTCTTCGGTTTTGAATTGTTTAGTTGCAGGTTACTCTTGAAAATCAAAACAAGTTGTTAATAACATTAGTGTAACAGAATCCCACTTCGGTCGAAAATCAAGTGACACCTCATAATTGATATTTAAAGCACACAAATAATCAATTTCATATAAAAAAATATAGTAACTGTAAACATTAAAAAGCAAACCTTATACAAACATAAGACATAAGACATAAGACATAAGACATAAGACATAAGACGTACAATCTATACTCTATTATATAAGTAAACCTTGAAATCACACTACTACAGATATCACACACAATCGTACTACTGAATTCTTTGTATATATATCTGCAGCCATTTTAAGACGGATTTATTTTATTTTTATTTTTGATGTTTTCGGCCACATTGCTAACAGCATTAACAAGTGCCTTACCGATCATTTTGGAAACCTGCTTCTTCTTTGCAGGAATGACTGTCGCACCTTTCGATCTTGTTCAACTTCCTCCCGACGTGTTTGCCCCAATATAGTTATTCTGCTGCTGGTTTTCTGCCATTGATCTTTTATGTTTGAAACTATTTAATATTCACAACACCAATTTCTTATTTTTATGTATCTAACCAAATAGTTGATGTCATAATGAAAAAATTAGTCAGTATATATAGAACTAGAAGTAGAGTTCTCCACACCTCAGTTCCCCACACCTTGCCTCCCTGGTTTCCTTTTGTAGTTTCAAAATAAAATGGAACTTTTGCTTAACTTTCAAGGTTGTTGTTTGGTGATTTCCGTTTTTTCCATTTAGTTGTGTCGTCGAGTATGTGTGTTATACATTTCTAGGTGTGTTATGTGTTTGATATATTTATGTTTGAGTGTGCATTTACAGGTCTGTATATTTCTATTATGTGTTTGCACCAAGTTAGGTGTTGATTAGTGTGGGTTAGAGGAATTATTTTGTTTAAATGACCGTTTCTTCTTCGTTTATTATAAACTATATTTCTCGTAATTTCTGCATAACTTTGTAGCTTGTTCTTGTGAAGAGTTCACAAAGCTAAATTTTTAAGCAAACACTTACCAATACATATGAAATTGTTTGTAGTAAATTACTTGATTAATATAACTGGCCTAAACTTACTTGTAGTATATTCTAACCACACCAAACAAGTCAAAATATTAACGTATTTCACTTTAACTAAAAAGTGTAAAAAAATTATTTTAAACCATTTCACGGATATTTCGATTTCCACAAATCGAAAAGTTAATATTGAAAGATTAACCCGATTGTGTGGTTCTTTTTTAACCCAGTCTAACTCTCCGACGAGACTCCAAATAAACATTCCTTCCTATCTCAAGGCCACGAAAAAATAAGTAAGCCCGAATTCAAACTTTTCAAGCAATGTTCTTGGTTCTACTGAACATTTGCTAGGTAGGTTACCCAAGATTTGTGGTTTTCGTACCAATAACCATTATGTATTGTAATAATTACGAAAAAGGTTCATCTATTTAAATTTCATTTCAAGCCTTCATCAATATGTTAAAGTAAGGATTTATCTCTAATATATTTGAGTAAATTACATAAATGTTTCTTATAACAAGCTCTATCTTCTTTTGATTACCAAATTATATATATCAAAACAAGTTGTTTGACATAAATTTGACATTCAAATTCAAGCCTAAACAACCTTTTAGAAATGAACCGAAAATTGCGTTAACGTATTTTGTAGACCTTTCAAAAAATGATTACCATTTCACATAAGGTTGAACATGTAATAATTATGTGATTTTAGTTAACATTGAGTGAACAACGTTTTGTTACTAAATATCAACTTACAAAACAGTTACATATTTCATAATTTGATTATAACAATTGTGAATAAAATCCCTATAGAAGTACGAGAATGTATTAGGACATAATTCAAACATTAAACGTCAAACAAACCAAAATCATTAAGTATGAATAAACAAACATCAAATTCATACACGTCTTGGTCAGAACCGAATAAAAAGAGAATTAGTAACCCATTGTATGAACAATAAACATATAAATAAACATGAATTCAACTTTTTTAGTGGCTTACAAACTATGTCGAAATGATGAATCTCTACTTCAAGAATGGTTCTCCTTTATCTCCTTTCTCCGTTCTCATGTTCTCCGATCATGAGCTGTCTTAAAACTGTTTTATTATTTTGTTAATAAATCGTGTGGAAATGAAAAAGAACCGAAATCCTGATTTTTCTGTCAACCCGACGGTTGACGAGCCTTTCTCGAAGGTGCTTAGAAACCTAGTTGATAGGAACTTTTAGAAAACGTCTAGACCTCTACCCGTACGGGCTACTTGGGCATGCCACTTAACCCGAGTGGGTTGACAGTCAACATACGTCAACCCGAGTGAATTGACAGTCAATATAAGTCAACCCGAGTGAATTGGCACTACGTCCAATTTATGTGTTCATTTTCCGTGTCCGTGTCCCGTCACTTTACATAGTTCATTCTCGTGAATTTCTATACCATTTTAAAAAAAACACATCTAACATCATTTCTTTAAATACAACTTTGTTCGGTATCAAGAAACCATAATATTGTTTATATATATAAAACCATCATTGTTTGTACAAATTATTTATAACAAAACCACGTTACACCAAAATGGTGTATTACAAGTCGTCGCAGAAGCTTCAGTTAAGTTAGTAGCCTATATACAACCGTATCAAAACGTTAACAAAAGATAATATCTATAAGCTACTTGGTCCCTCGTCCATTCTACATCATCCTCTTTCCTTTATCACTAGGTGTGCTATCCTTTGCACCTATGGACACCAGCAACACATACATTAGCATTAAGCCAAGTTGGCACACGTCAAAGCGAAATCACGTATATGTCGTATTCTAGGCTTAATAAATTCTATTTGGATTACGAATATATTAAGACTTTCTATATGCAATCGTGTATTAGTAAACGATGATTCTTTTACCGTAGATGGTACAAAACAATGTCTCTACAAACACTTCTCTAAGAGTTGTCATTGAAATGAACGAACTCTTTAAAAAAAATCATATATATAATAATTTTTTTCAAGTTCCGTTAAACTTTATGTATTAAGACCGATTTCTATAACAAAAACGGTAACTATACTAATTATATTTCTTATTTTTTCTTTAATGTTGTTTTAATTGCATGTAAGTAAGTTTACAGAGATCGATTCCATGGAGAAAAAACCAATCTTTATGCATATATGTTTAATTTTTTTTAATCGCAACAAACTTGTTATTTTTCAAAAAAGCTGCATATTTCTTTTAATTTTCTTGTTGAACACAAGATTTCATAAAATCGTTATTTCAACAATCCAAAATTAGAATACTGTATATTGTTAATTTTCCACACTCGCACAATTTACTTGTGACTTGTGTAACGAATTGACATGAAAACATATATGAAAATTTAATTATTTCTAATTTTGAGCCATGTAAAATGTTTTGAAATCCATGACCAAACAACTGATCATCATCATTTTATTCAACCTTATCGGTAGTTAAAGTGAGTTGTTTACATTTAAAAAGTTCAACAAAATTCTCTTAAGATGATGGGTTATTCCCCGTGTAGGTTAATGTTGAACATCTTGACGTAAAATTAAAAGAATGAAAGAATCCATTTATTATGGTTTATTATTAAACATTATTTATGGTAAATAAACCCTTAACTTAAAGGTTCCAAACTTCAAGTTGTGCTTTTGGCCATCTAATATATATAATAATACACTATTAAAATTCGAGTTGAGAAATCGTGAAAGCTTGAACTACAAGTTTAGTAAGTTTCAACGACTCGTTGATTGTGGTTGCGCATGGCGCCGTTTCATGGGTAGTGCAAACTTTGCTATTGAACATGCATTTTATTCGGAACTTAGTTACATATGCATAGTTGCTGACCGAGTTAGCGACTCTAGGACGTTAAAGAGTTATAAGCAAAACACTGAGTTCTTTATTTATTTTTAAATTTGAACCCGACAACTGTTATATCCCCTCATGGTGGGTCCTACAACGACGATTGTCGTATCCTTTTCTTTAGAATTTTGATTACGAAGCCAATGTCGCGGACGAAATTAGTTAACTTGAGAGATGTGGAAGTTATGGCCTAAAGAATAATATATATATATATATATATATATATATATATATATATATATATATATATATATATATATATATATATATATATATATATATATATATATATAGGGATAGGATCTTATAAACCAAAACTTAAAGTAAATTAGGTAAAAAAATATGAAAACATAATTTATTATATGTGTAATTTTGTATTATGTTTATTTATTCAATTATAACAAACTTTAAAAAAACAAGTTTTGATATACATCAAAATATAAGTCGTTTAGGGATTGTGCATCAAATTCTTTGTTTTTGTGCACTAAATATTCAAATTTGATGCACAACGGTAAAACTACCCATTTTATGATTTACAACAAAACTTCGTTTTTTAAAGTTTGAGATATGGTTAAAATGGACGATAATCCAAAATATCTAACGTTATAATTTTTTTTTTAATTTTTTTTACTTATTTTACCTTAAGGTTTGTTTTACAAGAACCAACCCCTCTCTCTCTCTCTCTCTCTCTCTATATATATATATATATATATATATATATATATATATATATATATATATATATATATATATATATATATATTTGTTGCTTATTTTGTTTTTGAACCTATTCAAGATAGGTGGTTCGTCCCAATCCGATTAAGGATAAAAAGAAGATAGACGGGATGGCTAGACACAGGATTAGAGCCGCTTCGATATCATCAAAAAATGTTAGAATTGGTTAATTATGAGTTATTATCAAACATTATTGTAAGGTAGAAACTATAATTTAGTGGAGCCAAAGCCGAGCCAAGTAATATATATATATATATATATATATATATATATATATATATATATATATATATATATCATGTAATACGATTGAGAGATGAATTTCAAGAAAGTTGAGTTTAACATGTTTCTAAAAATTGACCTTTCTTAGAGAGTATTATTCGTAATAGAGAGGAACCATATAATGAGTTGAGGTCATGTTCTTCGGTTTTGTATTGTTTAGTTGCAGGTTACTCTTGAAAATCAGAACAAGTTGTTAATAACATTAGTGTAACAGAATCCCACTTCGGTCGAAAATCAAGTCACACCTCATAATTGATATTTAAAGCACACAAATAATCAATTTCATATAAAAAATATAGTAACTGTAAACATTAAAAAGCAAACCTTATACAAACATAAGACATAAGACATAAGACATAAGAAATAAGACATAAGACATAAGACATAAGACATAAGACATAAGACATAAGACGTACAATCTATACTCTATTATATAAGTAAACCTTGAAATCACACTACTACAGATATCACACACAATCGTACTACCGAATTCTTTGTATATATATCTGCAGCCATTTTAAGACGGATTTATTTTATTTTTATTTTTGATGTTTTCGGCCGCATTGCTAACAGCATTAACAATTGCCTTACCGATCATTTTGGAAACCTGCTTCTTCTTTGCAGGAATGACTGTCGCACCTTTCGATCTTGTTGAACTTCCTCCCGACGTGTTTGCCCCAATATAGTTATTCTGCTGCTGGTTTTCTGCCATTGATCTTTTATGTTTGAAACTATTTAATATTCACAACACCAATTTCTTATTTTTATGTATCTAACCAAATAATTGATGTCATAATGAAAAAATTAGTCAGTATATATAGAACTAGAAGTAGAGTTCTCCACACCTCAGTTCCCCACACCTTGCCTCCCTGGTTTCCTTTTGTAGTTTCAAAATTAAATGGAACTTTTGCTTAACTTTCAAGGTTGTTGTTTGGTGATTTCCGTTTTTTCCATTTAGTTGTGTCGTCGAGTATGTGTGTTATACATTTCTAGGTGTGTTATGTGTTTGATATATTTATGTTTGAGTGTGCATTTACAGGTCTGTATATTTCTATTATGTGTTTGCACCAAGTTAGGTGTTGATTAGTGTGGGTTAGAGGAATTATTTTGTTTAAATGACCGTTTCTTCTTCTTTTATTATAAACTATATTTCTCGTAATTTCTGCATAACTTTGTAGCTTGTTCTTGTGAAGAGTTCATAAAGCTAAATTTTTAAGCAAACACTTACCAATACATATGAAATTGTTTGTAGTAAATTACTTGATTAATATAACTGGCCTAAACTTACTTGTAGTATATTCTAACCACACCAAACAAGTCAAAATATTAACGTACTTCACTTTAACTAAAAAGTGTAAAAAAATTATATTAAACCATTTCACGGATATTTCGATTTCCACAAATCAAAAAGTTAATATTGAAAGATTAACCCGATTGTGTGGTTCTTTTTTAACCCAATCTAACTCTCCGACGAGACTCCAAATAAACATTCCTTCCTATCTCAAGGCCACGAACAAATAAGTAAGCCCGAATTCAAACTTTTCAAGCAATGTTCTTGGTTCGACTGAACATTTGCTAGGTAGGTTACCCAAGCTAGATTTGTGGTTTTCGTACCAATAACCATTATGTATTGTAATAATTACGAAAAAGGTTCATCTATTTAAATTTCATTTCAAGCCTTCATCAATATGTTAAAGTAAGGCTTTATCTCTAATATATTTGAGTAAATTACATAAATGTTTCTTATAACAAGCTCTAACTTCTTTTGATTACCAAATTATATATATCAAAACACGTTGTTTGACATAAATTTGACATTCAAATTCAAGCCTAAACAACCTTTTAGAAATGAACCGAAAATTGCGTTAACGTATTTTGTAGACCTTTCAAAAAATGATTACCATTTCACATAAGGTTGAACATGTAATAATTATGTGATTTTAGTTAACATTGAGTGAACAACGTTTTGTTACTAAATATCAACTTACAAAATTTCATAATTTAACTATAACAATTGTGAATAAAATCCCTACAAAAGTACGAGAATGTATTAGGACATAATTCAAACATTAAACGTCAAACAAACCAAAATCATTAAGTATGAATAAACAAACATCAAATTCATACACGTCTTGGTCAGACCCGAATAAAAAGAGAATTAGTAACCCATTGTATGAACAATAAACATATAAATAAACATAAATTCAACTTTTTTAGAGGCTTACAAACTATGTCGAAATGATGAATCTCGACTTCAAGAATGATTCTCCTTTATCTCCTTTCTCCGTTCTCATGTTCTCCGATCATGAGCTGTCTTAAAACTGTTTTATTATTTTGTTAATAAATCGTGTGGAAATGAAAAAGAACCGAAATCCTGATTTTTCTGTCAACCCGACGGGTTGACGTGTCTTTCTCGAAGGTGCTTAGAAACCTAGTTGATAGGAACTTTTAGAAAACGTCTAGACCTCTACCCGTACGGGCTACTTGGGCATGCCACTTAACCCGAGTGGGTTGACAGTCAACATACGTCAACCCGAGTGAATTGACAGTCAATATAAGTCAACCCGAGTGAATTGGCACTACGTCCAATTTATGTGTTCATTTTCCGTGTCCGTGTCCCGTCACTTTACATAGTTCATTCTCGTGAATTTCTAAACCATTTTAAAAAAAACACATCAACATCATTTCTTTAAATACAACTTTGTTCGGTATCAAGAAACCATAATATTGTTTATATATATAAAACCATCATTGTTTGTACAAATTATTTATAACAAAACCACGTTACACCAAAATGGTGTATTACAAGTCGTCGCAGAAGCTTCAGTTAAGTTAGTAGCCTATATACAACCGTATCAAAACGTTAACAAAAGATAATATCTATAAGCTACTTGGTCCCTCGTCCATTCTACATCATCCTCTTTCCTTTATCACTAGGTGTGCTATCCTTTGCACCTATGGACACCAGCAACACATACATTAGCATTAAGCCAAGTTGGCACACGTCAAAGCGAAATCACGTATATGTCGTATTCTAGGCTTAATAAATTCTATTTGGATTACGAATATATTAAGACTTTCTATATGCAATCGTGTATTAGTAAACGATGATTCTTTTACCGTAGATGGTACAAAACAATGTCTCTACAAACACTTCTCTAAGAGTTGTCATTGAAATGAACGAACTCTTTAAAAAAAATCATATATATATAATAATTTTTTTTCTTCAAGTTCCGTTAAACTTTATGTATTAAGACTGATTTCTATAACAAAAACGGTAACTATACTAATTATATCTCTCTCTTATTTTTCCTTTAATGTTGTTTTAATTGCATGTAAGTAAGTTTATAGAGATCGATTCCATGGAGAAAAAACCAATCTTTATGCATATATGTTTAATTTTTTTTTAATCGCAACAAACTTGTTATTTTTCAAAAACGCTGCATATTTCTTTTAATTTTCTTGTTGAACACAAGATTTCATAAAATCGTTATTTCAACAATCCAAAATTAGAATACTATATATTGTTAATTTTCCACACTCGCACAATTTACTTGTGACTTGTGTAACGAATTGACATGAAAACATATCCGAAAATTTAATTATTTCTGTTTTTGAGCCATGTAAAATGTTTTGAAATCCATGACCAAACAACTGATCATCATCATTTTATTCAACCTTATCGGTAGTTAAAGTGAGTTGTTTACATTTAAAAAGTTCAACAAAATTCTCTTAAGATGATGAGTTATTCCCCGTGTAGGTTAATGTTGAACATCTTGACGTAAAATTAAAAGAATGAAAGAACCCATTTATCATGGTTTATTATTAAACATTATTTATGGTAAAGAAACCCTTAACTTAAAGGTTCCAAACTTCAAGTTGTGCTTTTGGCCATCTAATATATATAATCATATAATACACTATTAAAATTCGAGGTGAGAAATCGTGAAAGCTTGAACTACAAGTTTAGTAAGTTTCAACGACTCGTTGATTGTGGTTGCGCATGGCGCCGTTTCATGGGTAGTGCAAACTTTTCTATTGAACATGCATTTTATTCGGAACTTAGTTACATATGCATAGTTGCTGACCGAGTTAGCGTGTGACATTTGCGAATTTCTAGGTATATTTCTATCGTCACGTATTCGTTTTATTTATTTATGTTTGTGTTTTGACCCTATTGTATTTCTATTATGTTTTATCGTATTCGTATTTTATGAGTATTGTATTCGTATTTCCGTATTTATTAAGTATCGTGTTTGTATTTATGTGATTCGGATCATTATGTCGGGAACGTGTAGTCTTAAGTGCCTTTAGTATAAGTCTAGTATGCTCTTATGATAAGTTTAGGGGAATTATGCCTTAATTATACGATTAAGATTAACGTTTAAAAAGTATTTCATTTTTAGTCCTTTCGGAAATTTTATTACAAAACTAGTCCTATGGGAGAAATTCTATTACAATTTTAGTCCTTTCCGGATTTTATTACAAAAATGGTCCTAAATGCATCCACCAACTTTTTTTTTCTTATCTAGACCATAATTTTGTCTCATTTGCATCATTTCCACCCTCCTCACTCTCTCTCTAAAAACACACACAACACACACAAAAAAACCCTACCTTCTCTCTACATTTTCCGGCGATCCGACCGTTGAAATCCAAATCGGAGACCAGATTATTGTTCACCATCATCATCTCTATCTATCCTCCGAATTTCGTTACGATCGGGTAAGTATTTCTCGGTTTTAGTTTTAAACTTTGTTATTTTGATTCAAACCCGAAAATACCACTTTTCACCGTCAAAACTCGAATTTTATTTAAGATTATTGTTCCTAATCATATTCTGGACATAGGGTTCCAATATGGGATCATTTAGATGCCTAAAACACTCAGAAATCGATTTCCGAATGCTATTTTTCGTAAAAACCCAGTTACGTCACGTAACTGTGTTACGTGCACGTAACTGATCAAGTAACTGACCCAAATCACGTAACTGAGGCCCAAATCATGTAACTGAGGCCCAAATCACGTAACTGAGGCCCAGATTCACGTAACTATGGTGTTTTTTCACGTAATTAGTCCCTGAGTTCCGTAAATGTTCACGAAATTAGTCCTAAACACGTTTTTGCCTTGTTACGCACGTAAGTAAGGTCTTGATCACGTAATTATCCTTCTTGATCACGTAATTATCCTTCTTGGTCACGTAATTGGCTTATGATTCACGTAACTCTTGCTTATTTTACATATCTAGTCCCTAAGTTCCGTAATTGTTCACGAAAGTAGTCCTAATCACGTAATTGCTTGTTAAACACGTAATTCTTGTCCCGTAACTTGCTAGAACACGTAATTAGTCACTTACGTGACTTGTAGTGCACGTAAGAGGCTTGTTTGTCACGTAACTCATTGCTAGACTTTCCGAAACGTTTGTAAACCCGTATAAAACGTTAATCGTTAAGGCATAATCCACTAGACTTAGAGATACTTAGACATGTTTATTTACGTGATGTTTAGGGCACTTAGACGTGGGAGCTTGACGGTATTATAGTATTTCCCGACATATTGTGATTTGGATTGCTTTGCTATTCTGTGAGTTATTCGCTGCCCTTTTTACCGCTTTTACATTTTGGGCATGATTAGCGTCGTATAAATGTATTTTTATGGTATATTATGTATTATGAGTATGTATTATGGTATGTATTTATGGATATGAATGCTTTAGATGGTCTTACCCAAACTTGTACCGCCTTTGTGGTAGTACAAGGCCCCGTATACACACCTGTTAGCTTTTAGCCGCCGGTTCGTATATATAGCGCTATATGGGTCTAACAAACCCTCATTTCTAACACGATGGATGATGGATGCGCCCTGTCCGTGTTAGTAATGTTATGACCGTGATTTTCGAGGACAACCTAGCTTAAGACACTAGGTGGGGTTAGTTGCCAGTATTGTTATGGTTCAGGTGTATCGTATGTTCCTAAAGCTGTTATTCTATCCAGTATGGTATTTATTTTATGGTATGAGTATGGTATTTATTCTATGAAATGATTATGGTATTTTTATGAAATGATTATGGTATTTTTATGGTATATGTATGAGTATTTTATCAAAAGGTTTTGTAAACCTCACGTATATTTTGAAACATCATTTTCAAATGACTTATCTTCAAATCATAACACTTTTGGGTCAAAAACCTATTGAAAACTTTTATACTAATATGTTTTTATTTACTATTGCGAATAATTCACCAACTTTATGTTGACGTCGTATTTTAACGCTTTTCAGGGATTTGAGGTTACTCTATTTGATGCTATGCTTGCTTGGTTACGTGGATCTTTTGCATGGAA
This sequence comes from Senecio squalidus, assembly GCA_910822075.1. Classification (NCBI taxonomy): domain Eukaryota; kingdom Viridiplantae; phylum Streptophyta; class Magnoliopsida; order Asterales; family Asteraceae; genus Senecio; species Senecio squalidus. The sequence continues at coordinate 59,377,734 of CAJVGC010000508.1, read as the reverse complement.
TTTATTTTGCTTTATTTAATTCCTTAGTATCCCAAACTCTGTAGCCGTATTTTGATATATTCGGATGATTGTAATAATGTATTGTATTTCAAACTCTTTATCTATGTTGATGATGTATGGATTACTTATGTTTATGTAACCTTTGAATCTCTGATACCGTATACACTGTACACCTCGGTTCCGCCTTTTTTGCGGGGTGTGACATAGCGACTCTAGGAGGTTAA
>CAJVGC010000508.1:59344019-59377410 GCA_910822075.1 Senecio squalidus | reverse complement strand
TGTTTCTCTTTTTGTAAAAGAGGTGAATACCTATTTTTTTTATCTGACCCAATTTGTATTCAACTGGACTTTTAAAACCTCTGCTCGTGTTTTTTTTTTTATTTACTTTTTTTATACATATGATCAAAGCAAACCTCCAATGTCGAAGCTACGTTTGGTTACAAACCTTGAGTAAATATGTATATATATTATTTATTAATTATTAATTATTAATATTAACATTGAAAATATACCCGAGGACATAACTAACAACACTTATGTTTTCAAAAAATCAAACTAGAAAAGCACATCAACATACTAGTTTCATCCGCAGGCCGGAAGACAGCATAATATCCATGGCAGTTTAGCAACCGCAAATCCTACTGAAAACATTAAGACGCCTTCTCAAGATGCCACAGTTTCAGCAACCTCGGAGCTATATTCATCATTATAAACTTAACCCAAAATCAGCACATCAACCAATCATCTACAAGCAAACACAAGCCTAATATCACACTACACTAGAAAAAATAAGAGTCGGATATTAAAACTTTGAATATATGTATCGTGTATGTCATATGCGACTTGTATGAATATTTATTTACCTGCACTTATTTCAATAATCTTCCCTATACTTTATGCTGGTGATGAAGTTGACATGAACAACGAATTTACAGTAACACGATATAAAAGTTAATGTCTATGATACATGACGTCCGATACAGATGGCAGTTGACGATGTTTTGATCTCATGATTGTTTCGCCACTGTGTTTAATAAGCTCCGAGAGTCTCCATGGTTTTTGTCATTTCCATTTAAATTGCAATAGCCATTGATGATGGCTTCTTTTCCACCTCCATAGTTTCCCGGAAGAATGGCCAACTAACGCTAGCTTCTTTAAAGCAACCTGACTCATCGGAACCATATGCACAATCCCAACACTCTTATTTTATTAACTAAATTTGATAATAGACTCGGAAAAGGTAATTAGTTAATTAATTAAGATGCAAACCTTTCATTTATGGTCTATGAAGCCTGCTGATTCCCGAACCGAACCATTAGCTATGTCTGCTGTGTATTTAAGTTGTTTAGGTACGGGAACGGAATTTGGAGATAATGGACAGCTCATGTCATCTGCCAAGTGTTTGAGTGAATTATGAGAGTTACCCTGTTTCAACAAATGGTTAGGAGTTAAAACATCATGTTTTTAGAAAACGAAAATAACTTCAAGAAAAAGCGCATTATCTTACCGAAGCAGATGAAGCCAAAGCTATTGCAACAGTTTGTTGCTCCCGTACTTTAGCTCCTTCTCGGCTTCTTTTCTTCTTAGTTCACTCTGTTTTAGTAGTCCCACGAGCTTTTGCATATGCTCTTCCATTTCTTTTATTTCAGTCTCATTCTCCCATGATTGGCATCTATTTCAGTCCAGATAATTCGGTAATCGGGGTCACTTAAAAAAACTAGAGAGTACATAAATTCACGATAAGTATTTTTCAACATTTCACCCATGCATATATACAATATATACAATACATTCAATAAGCAAGAAAACATTAGGTTAGTAATTAAAACAACAAAAGTATATAACTTATCACTCGAGAAGTACCTTTCGCCAAGAATGGGTGGCGCCGGATAAACAATCCAAGTTTATTTTACCGATGGGAGATTGTTGATCGTTGTGTGTGTAAAAAAAGTAGGATAAGTAAAAAAGTAGGGTAAAATGGTTTAGAGGTATGTCAGTTAATTTAATTTTAAGTGTATGAAGAAAAAAGTGGGCAAAATAATAAAAATAGAGTTAGAGGCTATAATTGTCAATTCAGTTTAAATTTAAGTGAATGAATAAAAACTCAAAGTGTAAAAATCACCTCCCTTAGTTTATATCAATTCAAGTTTGTAGTAAAAAGACGTTAACAAGCTTAAACACCTTTTTGTTTACCAAATTATTTATATCGAAACAAGCTTCAATATAAACCTAACTTTTTAATGGAAATCCAAATAAGCTATTAGAAATAAATCGAAAATAGGATTAACGTTTTGTGTATACTTTCAAAACAACAATTACCGTTTCACTAAGCTAGGATATGTAATAATTGTGTGATTTAGGTTAACATTGAGCAAACAACGTTTTGTTACTTGTTATTAAATTACAAAACAATTACGGATTTTATAACCTAATTATAACATTAGTGAATTAAATCCTAATTCAAGTAGCTAGCAAGAATCAAAATGTAATTCAAACATTAACCGTAAATTAAACCCATAATCACTAAATAAATATATACAAACATCAATTTCATTAATCAAATAAAATTATTAACTCTAAAATGGAACCGAATACAAGGAATTTAGCCAACCATAGCAATAACAAACATAAAATTAGACATGAATTCAAGTTTCAAAAGCTTACAAACGGTGAATTCGATGTCGAAATGATGAAATTAACACTTGGAATTGACAATACTTGTCCCTAATAATGTTGTGTATGAAAAGATGTTAAAAAACTGATTAAAGTGGTGGTTTAATCGTGTGCAAACTGATTCAATCGAGAAATCCGAAAATCAGCAAAGCAGCCCGAGTGGGTCGGATTATACCTGACTCGTGACCCGGGCAGGTCTTCAAACACGGGCGGGCAGGAGCTGCTTGCAATCAGTACCCTGGCGGGTCAAGTAATGCCCGGGCGGGTATCCAGCCTTCACAAATTCCACCCGACGGGTTTCTAGCATCCACAACAGCAGGTATCGACTACAATTCCCAGCCAACACCCCGGCGGGTACTTTTGTACATGGACAAATACTCGATCGGGTCACCAGCCATCCATGAATAACAACCCAGTAGCAGCCCGGGCGGGTCACTGGATAGGTGTTTTGTCAATAATATCCTTTTTGCTTTCGTTTCGACTCCCGTTTCAGCTCTCATTCTTCAGGTTTGTCTCGTTTATTCGTCCAGCATATGATGCCTGTAAAAACACACAAAAGTGGTGAAGTACCGAGCATTTTAGATGTATTTAGGAATCACAAAAAAATGCAAGCTATACGCGTGTTTATTTATGTATATGAAAGTAATAACGTTAATAAACGTGCAAGAATATATGCATAAAATTCATCTAAAAGTCCCTATAACAAAAACATGAATGAAAACTAGGAACTAATAATTAAGACGATTCACTATAAATGAAATTGTTAATTTGTCTCGCTGAAGGAAATGGAGCAAGAAAGGTGGGAAAAAAAGAAATACCCTCGTATGAAAGTTCCAAAATAGAGTCTCTATATCATTGAATGAAATAAAATAGAAATCTTGTAAATTACTAATCTATAACTTTTGTTAAATCTTTCAATGATTGTTGATAATGGAAAAAAGTTACACATTAATATTATATTTTGTACGATATAAAGGTAATTTAAAGCGTGCAATTTACTACAAGTTGTATAAACACGTCAAAGCAATAATTGTGAATTATGAAAAGAAAAAGTATTTTTAAGGTAGAAAAAATAACAAAAGTATTGAAATGTAGAAATAAAGATTTATAGTTTAACGGTATGTTAACGAGTTTATGAATTTCCATCCTACAAAAGAAAAAAAGTGTAATTTATTGTCGATATTTTTAAACATTTGTTTTTTTTAACAACAACAACAAACAAACAAGAAAAGAGAAAAGAAAAGAAAAAAATATCTCGAAATATATTTCATGCTCTATAAACAGTTTCTTTAAACGACAAACCATTTGTCTGTATATATTTAAGATGATTTTGACTACTAACCAAAATCATTTAAAATGATTTCTTAAAAAAGCAAAAAGTTAATTCAATACAAGTATCTTAATATCTAAGACTATGCGGTGTGGGGGGCTTTATCATTTGATGATGTGGAGTGATAGAGGTGATATGTAGGAAAGAGAGTGTGATTTGTAGGAAAGAGAGTGTGATGATGTGGAGTGATGAAAATGGGTGGTGTGGTTGTGTGATGATGTGTAGTGATAGAGGAAAGAGAGTGTAATTTTAAAAAGTTGTATATTTATAATTTTTTTTATATAAGTTGTATATTTCTAATCATTACACGAGCCGATCGATTCCCTAATCTAAGAATATGAACAATAAAGTTTGATCTCAAGATTTCATCATAACAAATAAGACCATTATAAATGGACCATCAAGAGTAGTAAAAACAGGCCCTATTAAACCATAGGCCCATAAAAACCAAACCCACACTAATTCAATCTTCTTACTATAAAATCACCAAAACTTCGTCCGCTTTCCCCCTTTTCCTAATTTCAAGAAATTAGGGTTTCATTCATTCTCAATCCCCTTTTCAATTTCATCCCCTGAATCACAATCTCTTGAATTCTTCACACAGGTAAACAATTCACGAATCTTACTTAATTATTTTCCCTCAATTTCTCTCTCTCTTTCACGCCCGTTGAAGCAAGAACGCCATGCGCAGAAAATTGGAGGACAACGCCCCCACGGTGTGGAGGAGGCGTTGTCGGGGCGTTTTCGTGCCTATGTGGCGGCGTTGTTGGCCTCTTCCACGCCCCATACCGAGCAGCCTAAGAGGTTATTTATACTAAGAAAAGCGTTATGGTGCAAAAAATAAGAAGTTATTTGAACCGTTGGATAAATCATCAAAATCCAAATTATATTTTTAATTTCTAATTTGTTTTTAATTGAATTAAATAAGAAACCGAATTAGTCAGTTACCTTTTTATACTTATTCCAATATTATAGCCATTTTTTTTCTCTTTATATTTTTTTTCTTTTTTGATTATTGAATAAACGTTCATTAATATCATAATTGAAAAAACTGACTGCTTAATTCATTGTTTTTTCAAGTTTTATTTGGCTTGTTCCCTAATATTTTCTTTGACATATTCTTTTATGAACAAATTATAATTTATTTGATACACGTGAATTGCAAAAAAATGATGCAAAACATTAGTTAAATAGAAAACCATTTAGAAATTGATATGTAGACCTTAGAAAATGACTCTAAGACCACTCCCATTCATAACACCAAAAAACGGTGTTATTGGTGCCACGTCACCATAACACCAATATAACTAAACCCCCATTCATAACACCAAAATCTGGACCCATCATCTTTTTTATTTTTCATTTTCTTTCTTTTTCTCATATTATTTTTAATACATTCAAAATAAAAAAACTAATTGTATTAAAACACAAAATATATTAATAAACTTAACACGATTACATTAAAAATTTAAAAACCGAAATTAAAACATACATAATAATATAGACAAATAGAAATCATTCTCTGAAACGATAGTCATCAGGAAGCATAGCAACGTGTTCAACGAGATCGCTTCGAAGACAATGGTGTACATCACGATCTCGTATCTCTTTCGTTACTCGAATTTGTAGTTGGCACCTTTCGTGGGAAGTTCGTTGTTCTCGTGGTATTGGAGTATAGTATTCCTCGCAATCACTGATATTAAATTCATTGTCTTCGATGATCATATTATGCAATATGATGCAAGTATACATGACTCACTTTAACTTGTTTACCTCGTAGTATCTTGAGGCATTTTTTAACACCCACAATCGCCCTTGTAGCACGCCAAATGCCCTTTCAACATCATTTCTTGCAGCTTCATGAAATTTTTTGAACTTCTTTCGCTTTTCGTCTGGTGGATGAGAAAATGATTTCACAAATGTTGCCCACTCTGGATAGATTCCATCCGCGAGGTAATAGCCTTTTTCATAGGCATTGTTGTTTACCACGAAATTAGAAGGTGGCGCTTTGTCATCAAGGAGTTCCCTAAACAACGACGAGGCATTCAAAACATTGATGTCGTTGTTAGAGCCCGCGACACCAAAATAAGCATGCCAAATCCACAAATCATACGAGGCAACCGCTTCAAGCATTACGGTTGGGTAGCCATTATCACCTCGTGTGTATTGGCCCTTCCATGCAATTGGACATTTCTCCCATGCCCAATGCATACAATCAATACTCCCAAGCATCCCAGGTAACCCATGTTTTTCTTCATGCTTTGCATAAATACGTTGGATATCCTCTTGTGTTGGCTTTCTTAAGTAAACGTTTGTATATAAATCCACAACACATTTACAAAAATTATCTAAAGCCTCCATTGATGTACTTTCCGCCATGTGTAGATATTCATCAAATGCGTCGGAAGTGATTCCGTATGCTAAAATACGCATGGCGGAAGAACATTTTTGTATAGCGGTAAAACTAGGTCTGCCCGCAGCATCAAGTCGGGATTTAAAATAGCTAAAGTGACTATGAAGAGGAACTTGAGAATAGTTAAGAATACCGTCGACTATTCGAAGAAATAGCGGCTTCCTCATCCGGAATCTTCGTCTGAATTGCTCCGGTGTGAAAACGCAACCTTCGTTGAAATAGGTGTCCATTAGGCGTTTGTTTGCCCTAACTCGATCTATTCTTATAAATCTTCTTTTAACCCGAGCGTTTGAGGATTCGATGGCTTCGTCAGCTTCCTCTTGATCGTAAAAAGCCTTTCCGGCCATCTTCGCCATCATGAAAATTGTTTCATCGTCGGAAGAGTCGGAATCGGTCAAATTCATTTTGAAAGCCATTTTAAGAAATAAAAGGATAATAGATTGTGATTTTTGAGAGAAAGAATATGATTTGGTGTAGATAATTTTGTGTTTTGGTTGGGTATTTATAGGAAAAAAAAAATGTCCAATAGCATGGAAGGGTAGTCTAATACATGTGTTCTAGTATCTGAAATCCACAAAAAGAAATTTATAAAGTTATTTTGATGCACACGAGGTAAGATACACATAAGATTGATGCACAAAACAATAAAATTGATACACATAAGGTGAAAAAAAAAATTGATGCACAGTAATTTAATATTATTTTAATGGGAGAGTTTTTGATAAAAGAAATATAAATTATTTGTAATACCTTAATTGCCCTTTAGGTTTTTGAGAAATATTGAAATATTAAATCCACATGTCAATAACTAATTGGCTTCCCACCTTTCTTAGCATAAGAATTTTTTTAGAACTTAATTCTAACATCTAAACCTACTAAATAGAGCCAAAAGTTTATTTTAAGAGAATTACAAAAATGTCATTTTCATATGCAATATTTGTTAAGGGAAAATGTAAAAAAGAAAGAGTTTTGATAACTACTATCATCTAGGTTGCGATTTAAAAGTTTAAGCATGCATCATATTATTGTACATAATTTCAACCGTCTTTTATATTTGGGATTTCTACATTTACGGAGTACAACTAATTTATGCAATGTGTTAACGTTTTAGACACAACCCTAAGGACTGTTGTTATCAAGACTCAAAAGAAATATCAAATTTTAAACACTTTTAATGCAATATCTTACTTGTTTCTCTCGGTTTATTATTGAGTTTTGAATGATTTTAGAAATTTTGCTGGTTTCTAGGATAATTTTATCTAATTTTACCTTGTATTGAAACTAATGTAATATGTTAGTATGGTTTTAGACATCTATTAGTTGAAGATGTAGTACCAGTAAAAGTCCTAAACCTATTCATAAATTAACCTTGAAACCGGATAATTAAAGATCTAAAATTATATGAAAATGAAGAAAATTTTTTTCATTCGTTTTGCCAAAAAAGGCTCAAGGTCTTATGATGCCTAGAACGAGATCGTTTATAGGACTTTAAAGTTTTTTTAACACTTTCCAAATCGTTTTCTTGTAAAAATTTTGTAATAGTTGTCACCAATTGTAACATTAACAATTTCTTAATTTTGAATATACGGTTAAAGTTTTTTTACACTTCCAAAATCATTTTCTTGTAAAGTTATTGTAATAGTTGCATCAACCGTAACATTAACAATTTTTCTAATTTTGAATTTAAAGCGTTTTATTTTAGAGCTTTATTATTAAGTCGGTCGTATTTTGGTGTTATTTAAAAATATTAGATGATCTATCTAAAATTAATCAAAAAACGCTAAAAAAAGGAAAGAACATGGAAATAGTTATATTGTTTAGATCAAGATCCTAGAGTATCCGTAATGCTATGGACTTTACAAGGTCCATAGCAGGTGTCACGTCATGTCACGTCAATTTTTTATAAACTAATATTTTCTATAAACCTACATTCTTACCCCTAAAAACTTTAACAAATTCGTACTTGAGTTCTATTATTATTTAAAATTTTGTATATGATTAGTATGGTTTAAAATAACTATGGAACTAGGGGTGGCAATACTTGACAATTGACATGATACGAAACCTGACCTGCAACCGACATGAAAATTAATTGATTAACTTTTATAATCTTGACCCGAAAACTCGCCAACGTGCTAACCCAAATTATTTAGGTCATTTAATAAAATGAATCGACCTTACAACCCGAAAACTTTATAAACTATTTTTTTATAAATAATATTATCTAACATTTATTATATATTCTACTAATTTAACTAAAATAACACCTTATTTTATTCTTAATGATAGTAATTTATTTATTTTTATATTATTATGTAAAATTTATATATTATATTTTCTCAACGTTAATAGGTGTAAAAGTACAATAAAAACATTTTAACTTATCTATAAATTAAAACAATTTTGACATGATTGATCTGAAACTGACCCGTTTAATCTGAAACCAACTCTTCAATAAACTAACATATATAATAAACGGGTTACACATGTTAGGTTCAGATTGAACCTGACAACCTGCTAACTCGAACCTGATAATCTGATTATATTAATGAATTAAGCTCGAATTAAATAATTTTAACCTGCCAACCCAAACATATCAATCCAAATCAAACGTGAATTATCATTCTTGTATGAAACCCATCATTTTTCTTCATAAATCGACTTCAATAAAAAGTTCATTTTTATTTAAATAGAAGAATCTTTTTTTATTTAAATAGAAAAGACGTGTCATACAAACATAATAATTATAAATTAACAAAACAAATCCTAATAAAACTCCACCGAGTTGACCTCCAACTCTCCAAAATTTCCATCAATGGCGTCTTTCACCAAAACACTAATTACTTTCATCTCACTCCACCTCACCCTAACCACCGCCACCATCGTCACCGGCTCCGACATCCATGACATACTACCAGACTTCGGCTTACCAATCGGAATCCTCCCAAACCCGACGGCGCGTTCACCGTCAAGCTTACTAACCCATGCTACGTAAAGTTTGACGACCAAGCTGTTTACTATAGTGAGAAAATTCAAGGAAAGTTGACTTACGGGTCCATATTTGATGTTAGTGGTATTCAAGCGAAGCAGTTGTTTTTGTGGTTGAGTGTTACGGGTATGGATTTGGATACGGATTCGGGGATGATTGAGTTTCATGTTGGTGTTTTGTCGAAGAAGTTGCCTGCGGATATGTTTCGAAATGTGCCGGATTGTAAGAGGAAAGCTTCTCTACAACTTGATCAAGTTTATGATTCTTGATTAGAGGTATTATTTCGAGTTTATTTGTTTGAGTTTTAGGAGAATTTGAATAGGTATATTTGTTACTCGGTCTGATTGTGTGATTGGAACTGTTTAGTTTGAGGTTTTGTATAAAGTTAATGATTTATATCTCGTGATTGCCCTTAAGTGACTATTTCACTCGGATTGTGTCATCGGAACTGTTTAGTTTGAGATTCTAGAGTTTTCGTATCAATTGTCGCTTTTTATGGGATGGATGACCTTTTAAGGGCTATGCGTTTGTTGAGGAATTTCGTAGAAAGTTTCCATCTTATTGACAAGGTTGATTGATTATCTTGCAGGGTTGGGGACCAAACTTCTTTCTGTGATATTTCTACTTCTTTAACTGTGAATTCAAGATGCGCGCTACTGAGTTTATTTATAAAATGTAATTTCTGTATATTTCATGAATGTCTACTCTTGTATCTGCACAAGAAATCCCACTTGGATGAATAAAAATCTTTGATTCGTTATCAAGTTTATCTTCGATATAAATTGTTATATCTTGTCATATTTCATATAGTTTATGTCAAGACTGTATATACGTATTTTCTTAAAAAATCAGTTAATATATATAATTATATTTTTGTTAATAGTAAAAATGTTACCGTGACATCACATTTGTGTTACTCTGTATATTAATTTCATGGAATTACTATGCTCAAAGAATGGAGGGGTTACTATGTATATCAAGAAATTAATTACCCCGTTCTACTAGAATGGGACTTGCTGCAGCTTAGAGGTGTTTAGATTTACGTTTTGGAATGGATTATCTAATTATAGAGATTACAAGCCGCATTAGTATCCTGCCCAATAAACAAGTTCTGCATTTGATTATCTGATTAGTTAACGATCAAGTGATTAGTTTCATACCATCTGCAACATAAATGTCCTTTTTGGTCATCTGAACTTATCGAGTCTTTAAGAGGGTTGGGTTTCGGCATAGGATAGCATTTGCACAACGCAAATAATTACAGTATAAGATAGTATTTGGAAATCTGTTCTTGAAAAAACTGATTATGTGCATTTAAAGAGGAACTATGATCTAGCAAAAGGAGGTCAAACCTTCTGTAAAACGCCAGTTTACACCAAAATATATTACTGTATCATCTGATTAATATTTAATAGAACTAATATGTTTTGCTACAGTTGATAATATAAATTTCATAATTCAATATAACATAGTCACTTACAAAACGCACATCCAAACACCCCCTTGATTGACATGAATTGGAGCTAAGATCATCTGATACAAATTATTAAAACTTCTGGCGTACTCGATGTCTACAGCTAGGCTGCACTTGTGTTGTATTTGATGCAGAAAAAACAGCATACAAAAACTCATGCTACTGCAGATGAAATGATGTACATATGAGTATGTTTGCTATTTTATTATTTTTGGAGTTTTGTCATATCAACTTTTATACATGTAAATGGAGAGAACAAAATGGGCGGGTTGGGTGAGCATTCACATTTACTTCAACGTTACTCTTATCAATTGAATAAAATGATATGCGGTTTCATGTATTACAAATATACTATGGCCGAATTTTGACCCATTCAGCCCATTTGGCACGAGGGTTTTAGCCAGCTTTTTAAACCACTCATTATACCTATTGGAAACATATTCCAAATTGTTAAACGGACTTAAACAGACTCTTTATACCATATCCTAGATGAAACACATATGGAACTCATTAACTCAACAAGTAAATTAAAATAAATGAATCTAACTTTGATTGTAAAAAAAAAGGTAAGAAAATAGGTGGTGTGATATGATGCTGAAGAGGAAGTGTGGATACATCAGTAGAGTTGAAAGCATCTCCTGCACATTGCATAGTTTGATATATTGGTTGTGGTCGCCAAACTGTCAATTATTATTGCATATGAATTTGAGTATTTGATATGCTTAAAATTGTTCACTAACTTATAAACTTCATCACTTAATCATTTTAGAATTGTTTACTCTTTCTGATGTTGGATTCACGGTTTATGTAACATGTATTTAATTTAACTGTTTTCAAAAGACACTTCATTAAATTCATTAAACAATAACTTAATTTTGTGTTTCGGGCTGTACAAGATTGTAAGATTAAACTAGCTTCTCAACATGATCAAGATCATAATTTTTTTTTATCCTTTTGAATTACTAAAGGTGTTAATTCGGTTTTGTTTCGAGTTAATTAATTTATATTTGAGGTAGATTGCAGTTTTGAACGGTTTTCTATATAAAAAGTCATTGATACGCATTTCTTTATAAAATCAAGTCACGTAGGGCATCTCAAAATGTCTTCATCGTCTTCAAACGCTCCCCAAACAAACACAAACACACATTCGACGCCACAATCACAAACACCCACCAGTTTCGCAAACTAACACAATACACCAAACACCCTATTATCACCCCAAATACCAAACTTTTCCCAACAACAACAACAACAAATTCTAAACACATTTTTAGCGCAGCAAGCATCACAACCACCTCAAGCAATGTTCAATCTCGATCAATTATTAATGCATCAACAACTTTTGATGCATCAACAATCCCAATTTCTTCCCCAACAAACACAATTTCCACTTACACAATCACAAAGCCGAGTTCAAGAAACTCAAGAAATCGTTCAAGAAACCGAAGACGTGGTCCAAGAAACGCGACGAACATCCACATCTAATCCCAAAAAGAAAAAGGTGTGCAAAAAGGTGGCATGGTCGAAGCCCGAGGAGGTCCTTTTGGCAAAGATGTGGTACCACGTTTCTGAAGATTCCGACACAGGCAACGCCCAACCCGACGCAACATTTTGGAGACGGATCGTTGCGGGTTACAACGAACAAGCCAAGGGGCAAGCTGTAATTAACCCTGCATTTTGTTAATTCAATAAAACATGATGATGTAAGTCAATGTGCAATGAAACATGATATAAAAAAGAGAGGCTTGTTTTCTGGTCTTTCTCCGCTAGCGTCGAGTATACGCTTGAAAAAGGACTTGGATCATCATGTTTTCACATTACCAGTCGATACCATAAATACCCTAGTCAATAAAGATGTTATTATTTCAAAGTTTATGAATTTATGAATAGAATCATTCATACCTACTTAATTGTCGATAGTTCATGATAAACTAACCACTAAACTGAAAATTTAAATAAGTAATTTTTTAGATGCGTAACTCCTAAGTCATAACTCATAATTCAGACATATGAGTGAGATGATTTTTCAAAATGAAAATCTTAATACCGAATTAAAACAAAAATAGCCAAAATAAAACCATATGTCTGAAAGTAGAAACTTACATCTGCTGATGTAAATGGAAGATCACTTGCAGATAGGAATGATTGTTTTAAATCACATATCTAATGAATTTCCAGTATGTAGTTTCTTCATTTACACTATACATGTTTATTGCTTATGGTAATATGGTGATTTTGATTTTGATATCTTTAACAGTCACAAGGTTTGTATGTTGAGCTTTTCTGTCTTATGTGCATTGAATATTATATCTAGGTTTCACATTCGTACCTTACTTTTTGCTTCAATGCTTGGGCTTTTAGAAATTTCAAGGGGACCTTTTTAGTCATAGTAACGGGTATATGCATGTAAAGTCATATTCTACCTTGAAAGGGTTGTCCTGGTTACGCCATATGTTTTCTATTTTGACATTAAATTGGCTTTGAGAACATATTATGTCGGACTAGGTGAAAACACACGTGAGATAAATTGACCCATGAGCCATTGGGTTTATGACATTTTCTTAGGCTGAATGGAGCAAGCTGCTGTGAGTTACCAGGACGCTGGTGAGTGTAAAATATTCGGACCCCACATGTTTTTTTAATTTATTTTATTTGGTTTGTGAGTACATATGCAAGCTTAAAAAATCTAACACATGGAATATGAAAATGAACCTGTATTTGCTTACGCGTTCAGGTTCTATGATTTCCCTTTCTTTTTCTATATCTTTAGCCTTCCATCACGGCTTCTCGTTTTCTTTATCTTTAGTCTATTGCGGCTCCTTGGCACCACTTCTTTAATATCTGACTTTGGGCTGAGAGGGTGGAAAGCCAGGAGGAACATATGCAGGGATTGTTGGTGTTTCACCTTTATATAGAAAATGTATCGACTCAACTATTGCAGACACCGTTTGTGGCAATTATTTTTAAAACACAGCGAGCAAATACAAGTCCACTATAGTTGGTTGCATGAACAGGTAAACAAATAAACATTAATTAAGATTACTCGGCCTTATGAAAAACAAATTAAGATGTGAAAGCGGCTACAACATTCTTTATGCGCCCACTGTAATGAGATAGTTCATAGGCATAAGTTAACCATTAGCTTCTATGTATAAACTGGAACAAACTAATAGTATATTATGTAGCTTTGTGCCGATAAAATATTCTTTTTCCTCTGCAATTTCCAGCAATCAGGTTTCCTTCTCTTCTCCGGAATGGGAAAAATACCATTATCAATTAAATATTTTACAGCCAATTTCCATACAAATAATCATCGAATTCTATCAGTTACTAACCATTACTCACTTTCCAAATGCGCATCGTTTTGGCTCTAACAACAAATAATTGAATGTAAACAACTATAATTAACAGGTGTACTTAAAGTATCTTCTATAATTGGAACTTTGATTCAAGAAAATCAAATGTAAAAGCACACATTTTTACCCTTATAGCTATCATGTGACTTTACTTCAACTTCCTGAACATGAACCGGATGTTAACAATCGGCATACAGTTAAAACCATGTGACACATTCTACCATAAATTAAATAAGGTATGCCGTAAATGTGAGCAAATTGACACAAGGGCCATGACTCCAAAACCATAATAATAATAGATATGGATATAATGGTTCATATTCGGTAACGAATATAATAATCGTACAGAATGATAAATACTCATATTAAAAATCAAATCAGTTCATAATCATACCAAATACCATCTTCAGTTTTCCAAGTCCTTTAATCACGACATCAGTAGCTTTGTGCGCATGTCTTGAGATGAAAAAGCCAATATCAATATATCTTTTATCGCTTTAGCTCTTATTCCTTTTTTGTGAAAACTATTTGATAGACTAAAATATAAAACACAAAAGGTAACTTCTGAAAACATAGAAAGTTGATTATTTACCAGGAAAGGTCTCAACAACATCAACATCTTCTTCTTTTTCGTCGAGTCAAACGGGGCAACCTGCATCATTGTGGTATAATCTGGAGGCTTTTATCCTCGTGGTGCCAATTGGACGATTGCCATCATTTATGTTACTTTTTATTGTTTAATGTCGGGTTTACCCAATTGTCGGAAACAAATCATGGAACAAAACGTGTTGAATCAAACCCATAACGATACAATACTACATGTAACTTTTGCGATAAAAGTTGAATCTTGCTCAATCCAGCAAGGAGAAGATATTTTGATACAGATGTAATATAGTGACCTATTAAAGGGTATATGTGTGGGATCAAGTGAAAAATATAATGAACAAACCTCGCTACGTACGATTCTTCCTCAACTGGATATTGAACACATTACATCTGGTTTATACTATATACGCCCCTCAAAACTTATAAAAGATGTCAAAATACGACTGAATCTTCGCAACGATGGGGTCATATGAACAGTAATGCGGAAGCCTAGTGCACTTTCATGATATACATTTCAAAATTCACCCCTGTGAATTCAAGTGGATATTAATATATAATAACCCATTTGTGTCATCGACTTTTTGAAAATATTTTTCGAAAAGATGCTCTTACCATAACCTGAGGTAACTTGAGTAGAATAAACGACAAGGTGTAGACGGCAGTTGATACGACTATGGCTGTGATCACGTTGTACAAAAGGCGCTTATCATCTTTACTCGGCACAAATGCAATCTTCAAAGTATTTGTCAGTTCAAATAACCTGTACTACACCTGCAAGTTTCCCCAAACTGTAAATAATCCGTCTTGACTTATAACTTTTCTCTACAAACCATGTAGACTTATTTACCGCAACGTATATGGAAGTTGTGAGCATGAAATGTAACATTGGATAGTCAGGTATCAGAGACAGCAACAGTTTAGGCTGACCATCCGGCACTCCTGATCTGCACACCAATAATATTAAACGACAAAACTTCCCAAGTAATGAGCATCAGAAAGAAAACAGTTTACATACCTTAGCCATATGTGAATCTGACAGAGATAAGTTTCCAAAGTGATTTTTCCCAGCCATCTAATAAATAAAAGATAGTTACGTTGAAGATAAAACAATAACTTAATGGAAGCTTTTATATGGATAAATTACGCAAAAAGGGTCAAGGTGTAACAGCGAAAATGTTGGGTGACATTCCGAAGGCTTATATACACACTATCAGCAAAAAAAATGACATCATAATAATGAAGCCGAACTGAGGCAATTAAGAAAGCAGATAACAGAACAGATTATTGTACGTAATTTTTGGAAGTTTGTATACATACTCAAGCCACAGATAAGCAACCTAAAAGTTTATGAAATTCAGACTCATTGACAGAGAGGAGATAATGAGAAGATATGTGCAACATGGAAAAAAGAAATACCATTAAGGATGCTATCACAACAACCCTTTTGATGAAGATTTTACGTTTAACCTCTCAACCTATTGTAGCAGGGAAGCAGTTTAGCAGCATAACACAAATACACAATACATAATATATTATGTATATTAGCATAGATGGAAAATGGCACTTACCGTTGGGTGGTAATAAGCATACAGCATTCCTATGATCCATATGTAACGATCAAGGGCAGACCGAAAATGCCATTCATGCATAACAGGTATGCGGTGTATCCTGAAATATATATATTTAGATCAACCACTTCATATGCCAAAACGAAACCAATAAGGCAATAAAAACAGTAAAGGTACATACCAACAAGAAAAGTGAACGGAGCCCATAAAAATTCAAACACTCCAGGTACTTCCCATACCAGAATAACTGTCAAAAAGCAAGCTGCAACAGTTCCATTGTCGTTATATTTGTTGAAAATACCAAGTGCTCCATAAACCATGAGTGTGCATGGGGCATATATAGTAAAGCATATAACTGTTGTTAAGAACAACACAGCAGAAGAACACTAGAAAGTTGAGTCGCCACATCATCTGTCTTAAAATCATATAATTACGTAAGACTCTAAACAAGTCAATTCATATATGCGTTACCTGGGCAAACCTTGCAAGGCGCGGATGTAATAATATGAGAAGCTGCCAAACCCGGTCATCCAGACATATGCAGCAATAAACATGCGTATAGCGTTGTATATTTCTGTTGCTGCGAAGTAATGGTACATGAGAAACAACACCTGAACATAAATGACCAAGAGTCAGATACCATCAATAGCCTAAAGTATGGAAACAACAAGCAAATGTCCTCGGTTTGATGTCTGTTAAGATATAGTAATGGTGACTTATTATGATGTATCTTGAAAGAGGTAATTGCTGATACTATGATGAGAAGGAAGTAGAGAAACAAGAAAAGATCCCGATTGTAACTCTGCAATCACAAATAAAGGTGAAGAAACAACATGAAATTTAGATATCGGTGGTCAGAAAGGATTAAAGTATAAAAGCATGTTTCCCGTTCTTAAACAAACACTTCAGTCTGGAATATGAATTATCACTTAACATAAGAGCTAACTATTCCTGAATGCAATTTTAATTTCTGAGTTTACTGTACATTTAGCTTTTTCCGCGAATATTTAATTACAACCTCTTTTCTGGATAATGAGATGAACATTTGATGTAGTTTACTTAACATCTTATTCCTAAATGCAATTACTTCTTTCTTTCACTACTGATTAAAACAGATAACAATGTTAACTCTACACAAGAACGAACAAGACATCAACACTATTGACTGGAGTATACGTTGATGATCTAATAGTCACTGGAACATCGAAGAAAGAGGATGAACTTTTCAAAAATCAAATGAAAGAAAAGTTCGAGATGAGTGATCTTGGATTACTTGCTTATCATCTTGGAACAGAGACACATGATTATTGTATCGTATTGTACTGTAACCTTTGACATGATTCATTTATCATATTTCGATGTATTATGTTATAGTTTGTTTGTTGTAAACTTGACTCATGATATTATAAACTGGAATACCTCGTGCTTTCGCTTTAAGCGGGATTTGACATATTTGATCTCTTCTTATATATGAAAATTCACTAATTTTTATAAAACTAATAGGAATAGTATTTTAGTCATGATGAAGAGTTAATTACACGGATGGTCCTTAACCTTATACCCAAATGGCACTTTCAGTCCTAAATTTTGGATAATTACATGGCTAGGCCTTTATTTGGAATCTTTGCACACGGACAGTCCTTTGGTCCGTTAGGGTTAACTCAATTCCGTTAGTTATATCATAATGACCAAATTACCCTTTTTGTCTTATTCGCAAAGGACCGTTTTTGTAAAATTTTTTTCTTCTTTTATTTGTTTTATAGCAATTGTTTATATATATATATATATATATATATATATATATATATATATATATATATATTATTTATTTTTATATTATATTTAAATAAAACAAATATTCCTCAAAAACACTTCTCCATCTTCAACTTTCTCATAAAACCTGCAAGCCAAAATCCCGATACCCGTTTCCAGCCTCCCATTTCTCTCAGTCTTCTCCGCCACCCACCACAACCACCACTCCGCCCTCTCTCCGGCCCATCTCTCAAACTTTCCTACAATACGCCACCAACGCCACCCCGTCGCCGCCACAACCAACACCACAGCGCCGTTAACTTTGAACGTATTCCGGTTGAGACATGCTAGATCTATCTGGATCCGGTGACTCCGTTTTGATATGTTTTTAATTATCAGGATGTTGTTCTTCTGTTGATGAATTGTCGATTGTTGATTCATGTCGGACTTCCATAATCACCGATTTGATTTGATTTCGATTATTTGATTAATTAATCCATTGTGAAAAGATGGGCCCACTGCATACTCATCATCGAGTAAATTACCTTTTTTCTTGTTTACACACACACACTAAGAGTGAAATTACACACACAGATGGCCACTTTAATTCTCCTCTCAAATTCCTTTTCTTTCATTCCCAAAATCCTCAAAAATCCCAAATTCATATTTTCCAAACTCAAACTCAATCAAACAGTAAAACCCATTAACAGCTCTTACAATTTAGGGTTTTTAAAGACTACCCATTTACTGCCTCCCAACTGTTTGAGGAAATGCCGCAGAGTGTTTGTTTTCGGAGAATCCGATACGAGTGTTTCGAAACATGGTTTGGTTGGTGAGGATTCTGCCACTTTTGACTTTGCTAAACAGAAGATTACTTCTTGGATTTATTTTATGGGTGTTTTGGGGGTGGTGTTATTCATAGTTGATGTTGCTTAATTCATACTGGTTTTGGTAAAGTTTTTATCGATTCGGTTTCTAGTGTTTCTGATAAAAAAAAAAAATTGATACTCCAATTAAGTTTTGACACGTGGAAATTAATAAAATAAAAGAAATTGCTATAAAACAAAAAAAAAAGAAAAAAAAAAGAAATTTTTTTTTGCAAAAACGGTCCTTTGCGAATAAGACAAAAAGGGTAAATTGGTCATTATGATATAACTAACGGAATTGAGTTAACCCTAACGGACCAAAGGACTGTCCGTGTGCAAAGATTCCAAATAAAGGCCTAGCCATGTAATTATCCAAAATTTAGGACTGAAAGTGCCATTTGGGTATAAGGTTAAGGACCATCCGTGTAATTAACTCCATGATGAAAGTCTAAGAATGGAAAGTTCGAGGTATATAGAACACCGAAACAAAAGAACATTTCCTGTAGAATTTATTTATTTTGAAACTTTATAAAAATATAAAGTAAAATTTATTTATTTTGAAACTTTATAAAAACGAGCCGAAAAGTTTTTCAAAATTTAAATAAGCCGAAACAAACATTTACCGAAGGAGATCTATAGAGTTATAAACTTAAAAAGATTATTCTCATCTCATATCTCCTCAATACAACAAATAACCGATATTTTCCCTCTCTGAAACGGACAAAGAATCGCGATGAGTGAGGTTTTTTCTGGTGTAGATGAAGATTTCACTAAATGCCCCATGTGTAATTTGTTTTGTGGATCGGAGAGATTTTCGGAATCATTTGGATGATCACCTCCGGAGATCTGCGTTCTTGACTTTTTGTCACGCCTCTCTTTAGCTAACTCGAACTTTGATTTGGGAGGTTCTTCTGTAAGCTGTTACTGTCGCCGCCTGAAGTATGGCTGCTTCTCGAGCCTTAATTCCATCAATGGTATTGGATACCCGGTCCTGGATAAACACATGTTTTCAACTGTTTTCTGATTTGTTTATTGCTTTATCAGATCATGTTTAGGGTTAGGGTTTAGATTTGTATCTTTTTTAGAATTGAAATAATGTTTAGATTTACGAAAAATTATACTAATCAATTGTTGTGCTACTTTGTTACCGACTGCAACCATCTTGCATTTAACCTATTACATACTTTGTTATCGTTGGTCATCTACGTGTTTATCCAGGACCGGGTATCCAATACCATTGATGGAATTAAGGCTTGAGAAGCAGCCATACTTCAGGCGGCGACAGTAACAGCTCCAAACATTACAAAAGAACCTCCCAAATCAAAGTTCGAGTTAGCTAAAGAGAGGCGTGACAAAAAGGTCAAGAAAACGAATACATATGTCCCAAAGATAGTGTGGTTAAGAAGACGGGTATTCCTGATATCGATAAAACATTAGAATATATAAAACATATAGATGGACCGAAGAAAAATGTAAAGAAATCGAAAAGAGCTGAATCTAAACAAGTAAAAGATCTTGACATGAAAACGGAAGACGATCGAGCGTCTTCTTCACAACTTAAGTCCATGGAACACACACTTGATGAGGTAATCTATATACATTTGTTGTTTTAACATTTTTATGTGTGTGTTTTGTAAAATAATTTACTTCTGCTATCAGAATGGGTGTTAAGAGTAGATGTTTCGTTGCAAATTGATACGTTTTGTAACTCGTTTTACTTGTAAGTATAACGACTGTTTGTTTCCACAATTTTTGGTATAGCTGGCAAGTCATGGGTTAATCGGGTTTTTCCACAATTCTTATACTGTGACATTTGTGTCTACTAGTCCAAGTTGTCTATATGTTGCGACAAATGTAATCATCTTATATGTGAACTGTGTGTATTGCTTGACATGTATACAACGGGTGGCAAGATTGAAGACAGTTATCATTGGTCATTTTAACAACATTATTTCAACTAAGTGTTTATCTCTGTGTATTTTAGAATATAATGAACGAATTACGATATTAATCTGTGTATTTTTTATATGTCAATCAGTCTCATTCTCTGAAATCTAGATCAAACAGTGTTGTACGTTTCTCAAACAAAAACTTCTCTTTAACATCGTGTTTAAGTTAGTATTATATTGCTCTACTATACGGTTTTAAGGAGCCCAGTGTCTGCAGAATTTTTGGGTGCCTTTCGTGTTTTTTGATGTTTTAAGCTACTTCAAGATGCTATTGTTTTAACCCCAAATGCTAAATATATTTTGGGTGCTATATTGGTTATGAGTTTAAGGCAGAAAAAAAGGACTATCAAGACGCTAAAGAAGTTGTTTGTCTTGCTGATATATGATGCTTTAGATGTTACTTTATTCTATGATTCTAACCATTAAATGCATGTGTTGCTAAGAAATATATGATGCTTGTTTTGCTTCTTGTTATGTCAATAATTGTGCGCATGGAGAAAAACTATTTTCTAAGTAACAAAGTACTGATTTCCTAGATGCTTTAAGCTTTTAGTTAAATATAGCTGAGTGCATAGGCTTGTTGCCTAGAGTCAGAAATGCAGAACGTTTATGTTTATTGTTATAGGAAAATATGTAAGAACAAGGAGAATATTAACAGATTTGTGTTTCTCCTAAAGTGGTGCACTACTCATTTTAGTGATGCTTTTAACTTCATGAGAAAACGTGTGATTCTTCTAATCTATAGCTATATTTGTAAACACAAGATGAAAATAACCAGCATGTGTTTCTCTTGAAGTAGATATTACTGATTTTTATCATACACAAACTCCTAAACTTATTTTACAACGCCTATTTAATCTTTGTATTTTTCAAGTATCTCGAGTACTGTAATATGAACATATAGTTTGCAACCTTCTTCATAAGCATATCGGTATGATTGTGGTTAGTATTTTATTATATAATCTGCTACACTTTCCTTAGGTTTCAGACCACGACCGAGTTGCAAATTGACTGTTTTAGAGCTTTACACTGTGAAGACATTTGTCAATCTATACAGTCATCATCTAATTTCCTATAAATGGTTTGATTTAAGTTATATTTTATCTTTGACGGGTCAAATAAGTCGAATGGGTTAAAAGTAATCCCATGTGTATTCAAATGCATAATATATCCTTCATTGCTTTATTAAGAATAACTAATAAGTTGGATTATTGATATAATAACATAATTTTTGTATTATATTATATATACTTTTTGAATTACATGGTTAAATTTGAAGCATGTTTTTGCTTTATCAGAGTTATAAGTCAACTAATTTGTAATTATTTTGGTAGCAGAAGATGATTGGGAAATCGGCAACCGCTGTTCTGTATTCCCTACTTAAAGATGGTGAGAAAAGACCTGTTGAAGAAATCATAGTCGATTTCTCCTTAAAGATCCCCTGCTCTCTGCATCTCGAAGTCTGCTCTGCACTAGTCCTTCTCTTGGAAGAAGTTTCGCTAAAATTTCTGAAAGCCGCTGAACGCTTGGTTGCATTTGCTATACTTCATCATGCATATTCTTCCCTGCAATCATCCACCAATCCTTATTTCTTTGCTTATAGATGCTGCAAGTGACAAGCAAACTGAAAAATTTGAAAGGGCATTTATTCTGCATCTGCTAGGTAGTAGTAATAAAGAGATGTTAAAGTTGTCTGCTGCAGATTACATCAACAAATTCGATCCTTCATCTTACAGTTTCCCACCATTGGAGCAGCTACAACAGCAGTATCGTAACAAAGCTCATGCTGACCCATTCAATTGCTTCTTCAAAAACGTTGCAATAAGAAATGTAATCCCAGATCCGGATGTCCCTGTTGGTTGTGATGTTAATTCCACTGATTTTGAGCTTCAACCCAAAATTGGATCCGGTGACCGTGACGAAACAGTGATAGGACTTCTGCAGACTTCATCGTTAGAAGGACTATATCCTCATTGGACTAGACCCCGTCCCCCTAGACTCCCTATACTAGAAGGAGAACTGGTTTGGGTTAACCCTGACAACACTCACGAACCACTTTGGGATTCTGGGATGTGTGCTGATACTAGCCGTGGTGCAGCTGTACGTGACCTAATCTTGAAAGCATTGAAAGGCCCACTTGCTCCATCTCAACAAGAACAAGTTTTACTTGAGTTAACTTCGGATCCAAAACTTGTATATCACTGTGGATTAACTCCAAGAAAACTACCAGAATTGGTTGAGAACAATCCGCTCATAGCTGTTGAAGTTCTAATCAAACTAATGAACTCACCTGAAATTTCTGACTACTTCACGGTTCTTGTGAACATGGACATGAGTCTTCATTCAATACCGTCTGACAACAGCTGTTGAATTGCCAACCAAGTTTGTGCATATGTACATAACCAACTGTAAATCGTCTTGTGAGAACATCAAAGATAAGTACATGCAGAATAGGCTGGTGAGGCTTGTGTGTGTTTTCTTGCAGAGTTTGATCAGGAACAAGATCATCAACGTTCAAGATCTTTCATTGAAGTTCAGGCCTTTTGTATCGAGTTTTCACGAATTCGGGAAGCAGCAGGTTTGTTTAGGCTTCTTAAAACCTTGGAATGATCAAATGTCTTTTTAGAGTTTCTTTCCTTTTGTTATGCATAAAGATTTGTATTTGAAATCTGGATATTATGGGAATATGGGGAATTTGTTATCTTGTCCCGGTATCTTGAAGTTAGTATTATTGCTATATAAATCTCATATCGCTAATTGTATGCGAGAAATAGTTTGGACAACAGAGCAGGATTTTAACATGTGTGTAAACTGTGAATGCAATAAAACTCGATAACAGTAGCTGTTGGGGAGGGGAAATTGACTCTTTGTTCACAGGCACGATGATGAAGTTTGAATTTTTTCTTCTTTTTTTATGGTTGTCGTATTACATATGAAGCAGTGAAATAATAACACAGACAGTAATACATTTTAAACGAGTTTTCCATTAGAATGTTTCATCCATTAAAATGTTTCTTTCTTTCGAGAGAATGAATATCTTGAATTGCAGACGAAACCAAAATCGGTTATTGCATCTTTTACAACTGTTTAACAAACTAGCTTAAAAGCAAAGCTCTCAAACAGAAATCTGCTTTACTTTTTGGTCTTGGTTTCTTGCAAGTTATATTATTAGATAAGAATAAGAACGCAAATACCCTTTAGCAACTATCCCTTTTGTCCTACTCAATATCATTACCCGATCTATAAATACAACAATGGAATAAGAACAATTCATACTGTCAAAACAAAAAACGTACAATGGAGATTAATGTCGAGAATGAAACAGTAGATCAAAATGTTGATGACCAAGAAGCTCCTCTTCTTGAGAAGACGCTTCTTCCTGATTCTGTTGAAAAAACGCTGATACAAAAAGCCATTAGCCAAACATTCCAAAGCACGGCTCACTTAGCCAATCTTTTGCCCACTGGTTCGGTTTTAGCTTTTCAACTCCTATCCCCCATATTCACGAACCAAGGACAATGCGATCCTGTGACTCGTGGCTTGACTGGTGCCCTGGTAGCTCTTTGTGGTCTTTCATGTTTTCTGTTGAGTTTCACTGATAGCTTCAAGGATCGAGATGGTAATATATGTTATGGGTTCGCTACAACCCGTGGATTGTGGGTCATTGACGGGTCTGCAACTCTACCACAGGAACTTGTTGCCAAGTATAGACTGAGAGGCATTGATTTCATGCATGCCTTCATGTCAATTATGGTTTTTGCAGCAGTAACTCTGTTTGATGAAGATGTAGTGAATTGCTTCTATCCGTCACCATCTGATAATATGACAGAGCTTCTCACGACACTACCTGTTGGATTTGGAGTCGTTTTTAGTATGTTATTTGTTGCTTTCCCAACACAACGCCATGGAATTGGGTTTCCAGTTACGGGCAATTGACTTGATTGTTAAACACGATATAATAAACTACTTAAACACCAATGCAACCGTGCACCTAAACTTATAGATTTACGAATACATATTCCACTGAATAACATTCCAAGATATTTTGAAAAAAATAAGTTAGAAAAATATATTAAACAAGGTTTTACTTTTTAAGAATAGAGAAAAGCGTTCATGATATCAAAATTAAAACGTTTGAAGCTTTCGAATGACTCGCACCATAAGCGATTAATTTATTTTTATGTGAAAACCACTAGAAATTACCATTGGTCTAGTTATTGGTTGAATTACTCTACTTGAAACCGTTGCGGAGGTAGCGACATAGGTCTCAAGTTAACCGTCAACGGGAGTTGCTGGATTTCCCTTCGGAGGCCGTCGTTGTTAGCATGGCCCATGTTGTAATAGGTTTAGGCTTGTAAAGCCCATTGTATAGCTTATTTATACGTTTGTATTCTCTTTTGTATTGGCACACAATTCATTTTACTAATGATTATAATAGCCTTGTAATCATTATCATGGTATCGAGCCTTTACTCCCACCCTCTCTTCCCCTCCCTCTAATAACTTTCCAATAAATCCAAAGACCGTGTCTCTTCCCTTCTTCTTGGTGTTGCTCCCTCCCTCTTTCTCCTCCATTGCCGCCATCTCCTCATCTGCCACCCTTCCCATGGCCGGTCAAGAACAACCACGAGCCACTCCTCCCCTACACAAGGCGTATAGTGTATCTAACATCAAAGCTCACGTTCCCATTATCCTTAATTTCGACCATATGAACTACGACTTATGGTCGGAAATCTTCTCCACTCATTGTGATGGCTACGATGTTGGCGATCACATCGACACCACCCATGTTCCAACAGAGGCAAAACCCGATAGTCGACCACCTACGGATCCGGAATGGCAAAAACTTGACTCCATTGTCAAATCATGGTTGTACGGAACCATCACTCCCTCTCTACTTCAAACATTTTCGAAAAGAATCTAACGGCAAGGAAGGCTTGGGTCAATCTTCATAATCTTTTCCACGTTAACAAAGAGGCGAAGTTTATTGAGCTTGACAACCAACTTCGAAACATAACACTCGGAAATAGCACCATTAACGAGTATTGCACAAAAATAAAAACTATGGCGGATCTTCTCGCTAATATGGATAAAGCAATTCCGGATGAAAACCTCGTGGCATACACCATTAACGGTCTTCCCCGACGTTGGGACGGAGTTACTTTGCATATACGACTTCGGCAGCCACCACCATCATGGCTGGATACACGCGCTATTCTCCTCGGAGAAGAACCTCGTATCAACTCGTATCGGCAAAACGAAAAATTCCATCAAGATCATTCTTCATCCTCTACGACATTGTACACGACTCAAACCCCGGAAACCGTCGCTCCTCTCGACGGAATGAACGCCGCCAAACCCCACCGGAGAACCCCCCCCCCCCCCCCCCCCCCCCCCCCCCCCATCCGCTACGGATGGGTTTTCATTCCACCTCCGTCGGTCGCTGCTCCCGCTGGTGATACTGCTCGCTCAAACGCCGGTGACGCTGCTCGCTCAAACACCATGCATAACAGGCCTTATCCTCGTGGTCATCAGCCTGTTCACCAATCCACGTCCACTTATCAGCAGTGTGGGCTTATTGGCCCAACTCCTGGCTTTCCTCGGCCCAATGCTCCATCTGGTCCAGCAGCCTTCTTAACGGGCCATCAAGCCCAACCTCCTCACCAGCCGCCGGTTCACACCACTTGACCCCACCATGGACTTGGTTTCATAATGATCAACCGACTTCGTTACCGGAAATGTTTAACACGTTATCTGTTAATAATCCCGACGATGGGTGGGTAATGGATACGGGCGCGACCGACCATGTCCATTCGGACTCAGGTATATTACAAACTATTTTAAACAATCATGAAAATCATTCAATTTTAGTCGGCAATGGTTCTTTAATGCCTGTTATGACCATCGGACACACCACACTCTCTAACCCATATCGCCCACTTTATTTAAACCATGTGCTTATTACACCCAAAATCATTAAAAATCTTGTGTCTGTTCGCAAATTTACTAGCGATAATAAATGTTCTATAGAATTTGACGAATTTGGTTTTACTGTGAAGGATTACCACTCTCGAAACCCTCTCATCCGCTGTGATAGCTCTGGTCCATTATATCCGGTCACTCAGTCTCAGCCTGCAGTTCTTATTGCGTCAAGTCCCTCTCTTTGGCATCAACGTCTTGGTCATCCTGGTGATCAAGCTCTGAAGATGTTAATTTCTAGTAATTTCATTTCGTGTAATAAGGATAAGTCGCGTATGCTTTGTCAATCTTGTCAACTTGGCAAACATGTACGACTTCCATTTAATACTTCACAATCTAAAGTTTCTACCCCTTTTGAAATCATTCACTCAGATCTATGGACTTCTCCAGTTTCAAGTTTAAGTGGTATCAAATATTATGTTATATTTCTTGATCATTACACACATTACTTATGGGTGTACCCCCTTCGTCATAAATCCGATGTTTTTGATAAATTCACCCAGTTTTTCTCCTACGTTCAAACACAATTTAAAACTACCATTAAATCATTTCAATGTGATAAAGGTGGAGAATACAATAACCATGAATTTCAACAATTCTTCTCCACAAACGGCATTCATTTCCGTTTTTCTTGTCCCCACACATCACAACAAAACGGGAAGTCTGAGCGTATGCTACGCACAATTAATAATGTGATTCGGACTCTCCTATTTCAATATCGTCTCCCCCCGACCTTTTGGGTTGAGGTGCTCCATATGGCCACACACCTCCTGAATATCTTACCTTCTTCGTCCATCAATTTTGACACACCATACTTTCGTCTTCATCGACGTCATCCATCGTATTCTCACCTTCGTGTCTTTGGGTGCCTCTGTTTTCCTTATCTTCACACACCTCACAAACTTGCCCCACGGTCCACTCCCTGCGTATTTCTTGGTTTTCCCACCAATCATAGGGGGTATCGGTGTTTTGATTTATCCTCTTGCAAAATCATTATCTCCAGACATGTTGTCTTCGATGAAACTGTGTTTCCCTATGGATCTGTCACCCCGTCTCAACCTCCGTCAAATGATTTTTTCGACAATGTGTCTCCTCCACACTTCCGCACTCACTTCCAATCCTCCGATATCCCTCAACCCGCACCCGAACCACCCTTACCACCGTCCCCACCCCCACCCCCTACCCCCCACTCCGCCACCACCACCTCAAAACACTCATCACATGGATACACGAGCCAAACACGGCGTCGTTAAACCTATCACACGCTTAAACCTACACGCCGAAACTGTTTCCCCTGTATCCCGGTCATACTTACAGGCATTCAAGGACCCTCGTTGGCTAAAAGCTATGAACGTGGAATTTTATTGTCACACCCCGCTTATAGCGGAAACACGGAATGTTCCAGTTATAATATCATGAGTCAAGATTACAACAATACAACCAATAAACAAACATCAAAATAACATTAATCATGCCAAGTGTTTACAAAATACGTTACAAATTCAAAAGCGATAAATCGCCGAGTACGAATGTATTGCAAACATAACAGAGTGGAACATCAAGGACATTACAACAAGTATCACAAGTTCCAAAATACACAAGAAAGCATCCCAAAAGCACAAATGGCATGATCAACAGGAATCCTCAATTTCCTGCAAAGCGTTAAAACGACATCAACAACATGTTGGTGAAATATTCGCAAATTCAAAATAAAAGTTGACCCATCGAAAATTTTCATCAAACAACAACAACTTCAAATGATGTATCTTGTTTTCAACAACCATTAGTGATAGGAACTTTGCCTAGACTATTCATGCACTGAACCTGACCGTACAACCCCAAATCCTGAGGTCGCCAACCAAAGGTAACAAAATTAATTAACCGGCCATAACATCCGCTCCTAGAAACATTCTACCGAGCAGTGAGGGTTAGGTCTATAACCCATATAGATCTGTATACATGTAAAACCGTTGGGCTCAAAGCTTAACAAGTGTATCAGGGGGCCCAAACAAGAGCTAATGGCTTACAATCTAAGGCAGACCTAATCCACTAGGCAAACAAGATAATCAACAACATTTCGCATACAAGCAGACAATTTAAAATACGTTTTACAGCCCAAAAATATTTAAGACAAGGGCTACGAATAACTCACTGCTAAAGCTTTAGCAAACAAATATCGGGTACACCAACACAGAGTTACAACTCCACCGCCTAAGTGCCTTAAACAATAAACAACATAGTCTCGGTATCTCTATAAGTCTAGGTCCGGTTTAGCCTTGTCGGTTAAGATTAAGTTAAATAAGATAATCCAAATATTAATAAGTTTAAATGAGGTGACGTATTTAGAAGGCGATGTTCCGCGTCAAACAGGACCATCCGGAGAGATATCGGCATTCCACGTCATAATCGTCAACTGGAAAAGAATGATAATCCGAATC
Organism: Senecio squalidus; assembly: GCA_910822075.1. Lineage (NCBI taxonomy): Eukaryota > Viridiplantae > Streptophyta > Magnoliopsida > Asterales > Asteraceae > Senecio > Senecio squalidus. Next base: position 59,348,297 of record CAJVGC010000508.1, on the reverse strand, counting down.
GAAAATGATTACTAGGAGTATCGGTTAATAGAATATCGTTATCAAGTTTCAATAGATCGACCAAGGTCAACGGAAACAATGTTGACTTGGTCAAAGTCAAACGTAAGGAACGTTGACTTTATAAAAGTCAAAGTCACATATGTTGACTTATGAAAGTCAAATGTCATTTATGTTGACTTATTAAAGTCAAAATCAATTTAAAAGTCCAATTTGACACTTTGGATAATTTGGAGTGTTTTCCATACCAAAATGTTTAGAGTAAAATACCTTTTCAAAACCATTTATAAAGTTTGCCGCAAAACATATTTTGATGACTTAAACGATGATCAAGTTGAGGCGAAGATTTAATATATCGCAAAGAGGTTTAAAATGTCCGTTTTGAGTGGTGTTATGACATCTTTGATTGCGTTAGCGTCCTTGAGTCCAAAGACGATGTTATTGTATAATATGTTACTTTTAAGTATTTAAGTGTTTTAATGTCGTAAAATGTCGTAAATGGAAAAAATCCGGCAGCGCTTCCGCGTCAAAAATTATTTGTCCAAAATCCGTACATTTTTCCGCTTGATAACAAGTTACACTTTAAATCTTTCTCATAATACATAATACAATAATAAGTTAATTACGATACTTTCGGTTAGATTACATTTTAATATATTTCGTCCATTCTCAATCCAAATCCGATAATATAACAAGTGTTGGTCTAGTATTTACTCCTAACCGTTTTCAAGGATAAAACCGTAATTAATAGGAAAGGATAATGAAACGAAAGATTCTCAAAGATAGCAATTTATACCGTTAGCACCCGCAAGATTTGACAAGAATAGAGTCCGGAACCAAGGACTTCGGTGGCGTGGTACTGAGGTCAAATCCTCCTCCAAAACACAATACACTCACCGTCAATAAGGGTTCACAATATAACAAGTTTAAGGTGCAAATTTAACGGGTTTACAAAATTTCCGGAATCTGGGCAACGACCGCCTCGCGGTGGGCTGACTGCGCCGCGGTCACAAGCTCACCACGACTGCCTCGCGGTGGCGTGACTGCGCCGCGGTCACGTCATCAGATGTACCAATTTTTACAAAATTTGTTTTAGGTTGGAAAATCATCTTTTGATGTACTAGACTTAAACATGCAAGTTATGGAATCATCAAAACACTTTAAAACAACCATTTTGCAAAGCTTTTCCATAATCTAAATCAAGATCCATGTACATTTTTGTAAAGCTTTATTTCAAAGATTTTAACCCATCAATCTTTACAAAACCCATTTCTATGTAGTTAGATGATACATGCAATTGATAAATCATATTCGAAACAGTGAGGATAGGTTATAATACCTCAAAGAAAATGAAAATGTGATGATCTAAAATGACTTGATGGAATTTCTTGATGCTTTGGTGGTGATCTTTGACCCAAAAATTGGTAGAAATCAAAACATGCAACCCATGGATGATTCACCCTAGCTTCCCATGATGATATAAACGATTTATAGTGGTGAAATTGGTGATTATTTGTTGTTTACTTGCTGGAATTTACAGTCACAAGAAGAAGTTTGGGTGAAGGGGAAAGTTTGTGTTTGTGTGATATCTTCAAATAGAGAGAAAAGTGAATTGATTTTGTGAAACCTTATGATGTTAGAATGATTCTAAATATATATACAAGGCTTAAGATGACTTATGTTCTGCAATATTGAGCTCTTGCCACGTTTTTAAGTAGGTGTCAAGTTTATATAACATGCAACTTATGACTCACCACCCAACAAAAAGGAGCTGTCCAGGGCTATGACCGCAGCGCGACCAGCTCACCGCGGCGCTCGGTCAAGTTCATGGACTTCTTTGTTTTGTTCGTGTTGTCGTTAAGTATATGCATTTGTTTAGGATTCCCGATTGCTTAACAAATGAACTTAGGAAAGTTCATTATATGATTTTATTGGTATTAGAATTCATTTAAATGATAACTTTTAAGTTTGGATTCAAGATACGCACGATTTCGGTAAAAGATAAACAAACGCAAAAGCACGAATTCTCGAAGATAGAGAATAAGTTAACCGACAAATTTGGCATAAACCTCCTAACTTATTTTCATGAGCATACTAACTATTTGGCACTTAGGTAAAAAAATCAACTTACGTCTCAAGGGACGAATCAAAATAATCACATAAAACCCGATTCTCATAAATCAACCGTGAGTAAAACAAAGCGAAATACAAGGGTCAAAACAATTGCCTCAAGTACCTCAAATAGACGGGACGTCACAGGCTCCCCCAGTTAAAAGAATTTCGTCCTCGAAATTTCTATTGAGCATCGCTACTAGAAAAGAGGTGGGGATATTTCCGCTGCATTTCGTCTTCCCGCTCCCACGTAAACTCAGCTCCAATCTTAGAGTTCCATCGGACCTTTACAATAGGAATCCGACTCCGCCGCAGGCGCTTGACCTCTCGGTCAACGATCTCTACCGGCTCCTCTATCACGTGGAGCGAATCATCCAAACTCAGTTTCTCCAAGGGCACCATTAAAGACTCGTCAGCAAGACACTTCTTGAGATGCAATACATGAAATACGTTGTGCACACCGCTCAACTCAGGTGGCAACTCAATACGGTAAGCCACCGGTCCAACACGAGACAAAATCTTAAAAGGACCCGTAAAACGTGGACTTAATTTGCTGCGCTTCTCAAAACGAAACACGCCCTTCCAAGGAGAAACCTTCAATAACACCATATCGCCGACCTTGAATTCCAAAGGCTTCCGACGTAAATCCGCGTACTTCTTCTGGCGATCTCTCGCGGCTACTAGACGATCCTTGATCCTAAAGATCTTATCATTCGTCTCTTGGATCAACTCGGGACCCGTAATCTGGCTATCACCAATCTCAGCCCAACAAAGTGGAGACCTACACTTACGACCGTAAAGAGCTTCAAAAGGCGCGCAATTAATACTGGAGTGGTAACTATTGTTGTACGAGAACTCGACCAACGGTAAATGTCTATCCCAACTCCCGCCAAAATCTAAAACACATGCGCGTAACATATCCTCCAACGTCTGAATCGTGCGCTCACTCTGACCATCGGTCTGAGGGTGATAAGCCGTACTCATATCCAATCTCGTGCCCAAGGCTCGTTGTAGCGTCAGCCAGAACCTCGAAGTAAAACGCGCGTCGCGATCCGAAATAACCGATACAGGAATTCCATGCCTGGCCACGATCTCGTCAATATATAATCTAGACAACTTCTCTATTCGGTAATCTTCTCGAATAGGCAGAAAATGCGCTGACTTAGTCAGTCGATCAACAATGACCCAAATAGTATCGTAACCTCCTGAAGAGCTAGGAAGTTTCGTGACAAAATCCATCGTGATATTTTCCCACTTCCACTGCGGGATCTCCGGTTGCTGAAGAAGGCCAGAAGGCTTCTGATTCTGAGCCTTAACCTTAGAACAGGTCAAACATCTGCCTACATACTCGGCAATCGCCCTCTTCATTCCAGGCCACCAATAAAAATCCTTTAAGTCTTGATACATCTTATCCGCTCCGGGATGAATGGAGTAATTAGACTTGTGACCTTCATCCAAAATTAACTGTCTATGACCGACGGGAACCCAAATACGATCCAAGAAATACAATACCCCGTCGTCTTTCGGCTCCAACTGACGTGCCAATCCAAATAATCCTTCATCCTTCAGACAATCCTCGGTGAGAGCCTCCTGCTGAGCCTGAATAATACGAGTCTTCAAGCTCGACTGAATAGAAACCATCATGGCGCGAACTCTCACCGGCTTAACCGATTCCTTGCGACTTAACGCATCGGCTACAACGTTAGCCTTTCCCGGATGATAACGAATTTCACAATCATAGTCGTTAAGAAATTCCACCCATCGGCGTTGCCTCATATTCAACATCTTTTGGTCAAAGATGTGCTGTAACGACTTATGATCAGTGAACACAGTACACTTAGTACCGTACAGATAATGACGCCAAATCTTTAAAGCAAAAACCACTGCGCCTAATTCCAAATCATGGGTCGTGTAGTTCTTCTCATGAATCTTTAACTGACGAGAGGCATAGGCGATGACCTTTCCGTTCTGCATCAGTACACACCCGAGTCTCTTATGCGAAGCATCGCAATATACAACAAAATTCTCGGTACCCTCGGGAAGACTCAAGATAGGAGCATCACACAACCGCTTCTTCAATAACTGAAAAGCTTCTTCCTGCTCGGCACCCCAAATAAACTCCTCGTTCTTCAGGGTCAACTTCGTCATCGGCGAAGCTATCTTCGAAAA